>KN893518.1:5698-34122 GCA_000934455.1 Apostichopus parvimensis | reverse complement strand
CCTTCAATTTATTCATTGCTATAATTCCTCTCCCTTTAAAAACTCAACAATTTCATAACATAGAGAGAAAGAAATGCTCATAAAAACAAAAGACAGACAAATTTTCGACCTTGCACCTTGTGGCTGGCTTACTCTGATAAGCAGAACTTGTTAATGGGCGGCTCTCACATGTACATATAGTACACTATCACCACGATCCTTTCCACATCGTAATCCTAATTTGGAATAATTGTCACAGATACGAAACCGATAGGAGCCGGGTAAAGACATGATGTTGCATAAAATACTCCGAGACTAGTATCACAGGGGAAACTAGGCCATTGCTTATGTAGTTTCATTCTCGTTAATTATCCGTTCTTCTTTCTATTTCTGTTTTTTTTCCTATTCAACCTTTCCCTCTGTCTCATTGCTTCAAATACATAACAAACGGTGTTAGTATATACGTTGACTGCTGGTATTATCATTTTTAACATAGATTCAAACACAAAGAAGACTGAATTGCTGGAAATATAAAACTAAATGAATAGATTAATAAACCACATCATGTCATTTTCGAAGGCAGAGAAAAGAATCGGATATAATTTATTTCTGAGTTTATGCATCTGGCAAGCATGAGCAGAGTACATAATATCATTTAATCATTTACACAATTAAACTGAAAATCATAGTGTCTGATATTAGTAATATTTAGAAAAAATAATAATAATTTAACAAAGGAAGATGAGATCGCTACAGAGAACATTGACAATTTTTACAGCAAATATCTCAAATTTTATCACATTTTTTAAGGATAAATCAACAAGAAGATTATAAAATAGTATAAAAGCTTTCCCTCCGTTAGACCTCAAATGTTATTGAATTTAATTATTCGAAGAATGTTGACTCTCCCCCCCCCCCCCCCCGTAGCCACATTGACATACATTACATTGACATTACATTGACCAACATTAATAAAAAATCTTGCTATATAAATTGATATCTTTGTACAGTCAATAAATTGAGTCAATCGTCAGCATAGCAACTCACAGATTAATTGTAGCTTTAATTTAGGGAGTTATCACATTTACTTTCAGCCCGAGGACCCCATTGCTTGTTCCATTGTTCAAAACCTTAACAATACCGCTAGATAAAAGCATTCTTCTGAAGACGTGGTGATTCTTTTGAATGACGTCTGAGGACTTGGATTTTTCCTTTGTTCATTTCCTCGGTGAGAATACAAAACAAGTACGCACGTGCGCACACACATGCACGCAGGAATCAAGAATGAAATTGTTGGTCTGTGACCAGAATATCTTTGGAAGATATTACGGGATGATGAAGGAAACTCGGATAGAAAAGTATTAAGGTGCCTATGTGTTGAAATAATTCATGTATACAAATACAGTAACAATTAAAAAGACTGGAAAATACAGAGTCAGCATATTTCACAGCCTCCATTCTGGTCACAAATGGCATGCTGAGGGCCTGAAGGTCAGACCATGGGATAATTATGTCACCTCCTTCTTGAAGTCTATATATAATTCCTTAAGTATATTATGAAAAGGAGAAGACATTATTATCCAACCTAGGATTCCCAGGGGTCCCCCTAATGACCCCAAGCCAGCTAGTTGTGACCAAACATATATCTCTTTCTTAAAATGAAGGGGCGCATCCAATTATTTTGAAAATAATTTGCAAAGATAACACCACTCTAGCCTGAGCGCCAGAAGAATTACAACTCCACACAAAAATGTAAAGATGTATGTTATGATGCCACATGTTGTAGAAGGTTGAACATCAAAGTTAAATGTAATGTCAAAGTGTGGAAAATTCCACAAGGTCACCACGACGACGTCACAGTTGCGAATCCACAGTTTCATCTCCTCCGCGCTCGCGTCATCCGACAAACTAAAGAACACTTGTGACAAGGTTACAATTTTTATAAACTAATTGAACAGACGGGAGGTTAGCTGTATAGAGAGAGAGGTTAACGGAATTGGACTGAGAGATTCATGAAAACATTCGCTGAATAGAAAAATTGAATCAAAGACAAAAATTCGGGGACGTCTGAAGTCGTCATCAGGCAGGATAAGAAATGTGCTCGTAGTGTTCTGAAATCTGAGTGGCTTCGATCTCAATCTTTTCTTCTCTTTCCTTGTTAAAAAGATGACGGGGGAGAGAAGGTCGAGAGTGATGGGGTGGGTGGGATGACCTTAATCAATGTTAGCTTTTCATCTCAAATTCAGGCATGCCATAATTGAGGAATTGAAAATGCTAATTAATTTGCTAACATAGTTTGAATCAAAAGACATCAAGGTGCCCTAATGAATTCATGTAAAAATTCTGAGTTTTTTCAGCATATGACAATCTATGTTTATCCAACTGTGCAATAAAATCATAATTTATGTAAACATTTAAATTTCATATATATTTTTTAATTAAGAGTAACATACTTGTTTTTGTTCCAAGTTCAATCAATAATCCGTTTACAAATTCCATAACTTTTAATATATGGTAAAGTCTACAGAAAGGCTCTCCTTAAGGGGCATATTTTTTAACAGTGCTCAGTAATATTACCTAGTAGTAGGACAGAAGTACCGAATACTGATCCTCTACTATAAACCACTCTATGTTAAAACTAAAATTACTTTGGCTTAAGTGGAAAGTGTATTATTAAAAATTTAATAAGAAAAGTTGGAGGTTTTGTAAAATTTACGGTTATGCAAGAAGAAATCCAAGGAAATGAGTCCAAAAATTAATACATAAAAAGAAAAAACGAAAATCAATTTTGGCAAAATCAATACAAGCCTGACAGAAGTAATTACTTGGCCATATAACGGTGAAGACAAAATTTCACTTTCTTAAATAAATTCCTGCCAAAGCCAACTATTTTGAGCAATATTTTCAAATTTATAAAGCTTTACTATTTTAAGTTCTTCCCAGAAATATGTCAGAATTTTTCCAGAAAATCAGGTTAAATGTTTTTTCTACTATATGACTTGGTTAAGGTCAGTGAATGTGAAAACGATCAAATATCGACATACCCAATCACAGATATTAAAATATTGATATTTCACAAGCTATATGCCATATTCTTACAAGCAATTGGGGCAAGGTTCTACACAATTGTTCATATAACCTTGTGGCACCAAAGAAAGCATTTCAAACAGTGGTATTGTGAACACAAAGCTATTCTTCGGAAACACTTGAAGACCACACACCCATTGTTGTAGCGGAAGGGAGGAACTTCATAGAGCCTGATCAACAGCCAGGCGGGTCAACAACAGACTATGTAGTACAATTGAAAAAGTTGAGTTTGAACTGTAATTACTGCGACAAATTAGGTGAAAGTTTGCGAGACAAATTTGTAAGCGGTTTGAGGAATAAATCTACAGCCATAAAACTAATGTGGAAAGTGACAGAGAAGGGGAAACTGACATTTCACGAGGCCGTAGAGTAAGTGACTCGAGAAAACATGGTGGGAGGAGCCAAAGCCATGCGGCCAAAAGTAAAAAGCGGACTTCAACAAGTTCGGTCAACGCTGTGCAACATGGCCGCTACAGTCAACGGAAACAACCTTAACGGTGTCATCATTGCGGAAGGAGTCACATGCCAGAGGACTGCTGGTTTAAAACGACAGAGAGTGTTGAAAAGCCAACCCCCTTCCCCCCCCTCTAAAAAAAAACAAATATGGGAAAAGCCCAAACAGAGAAGCAGCACCATATCGAGCAGGACAACCTCACAAACTAGGACATGTTACCGTCGCCTTTCCACGGGACATGTAGCGTCAGATTTTGTAAAAACGAGGTCCGTACCATTCATGCTTAAAGAGAAGACATAGCGCGAACTGGATCATCTTCAGCGAGATGATGTGATCTCTCCTGTGCAACATGGCAAATGGACGTGTCCGCCAGTCATAAGAGCAGATGGTAGTAGTGTTAGGATCTGCGGGGATTATAAGGTTTAGCGGGGAGGATTAGCAGGGATTATATATCAATCAATATCGGGATTAGACCGCTACCCAGTACCCAAGATTGACCATCTTCTCTTTTCAGGCTTGGTGATGTTACAGACAGTTGCAGGCTTAAAGGATTCTACTCTGTTCATGGTTACTGTTATAAAATTTGATAAATAAATTTGATAATCTTTGATAAAAATTTGAACAATCTGGGTCAGGACTCCCTCCGCCACAGTTGTGGTTGAATTTCAACCATTGTGATGTATGAATATACTGCTGCTTTCAAAAAAAATGTTAAGAATTTGATCATACCGTCAGTACGATTGCTTTCAAGCATGAAATCAGAGGACAGTGTATTAGGATTGCAAAAGTATCCCAACTGGCTGATCTGATCATGTTGTGTCATGAATATTCAAGCTGCAAGTGATCCCGAGGCAATCTGTGCAAAGAGTACAATGGGTAGTCAATAACACGTGTATAGAATTTTGTACGGTCCATTGTGAACTTCTAGCATAATATAAAGTATTTTGGCTTTTTTCATTTCATCATGACGAGAATTAGTCCATTAACCATAGGTTGCATTTTTTCAGCTCTTGTGACCTCAACTTACTGAAACTTTATCTCTCCTGAAAACAGACCAGTTGGTGAGTTTGGAAGAGTTGAATTGTTCACACCTTGCCATGTCTGCCTTGATCTGATAGTGATTTGGCTACTAGCTGTGTGATGAGTTGCATAATAGACGAATAGGCAGCTCAACTAAGGTGCGACAAGATGAGACTGATCACTCAGCTAACCAACTGGAAAAAACCTGCCGTTCAGTACAAACGGCGGGTTTTTGGATGCAACCTATAGCTAATGGACACTTTCGCGGCATGATTGTCTTAATTTTCATCCTTTGAGCCGGGAGTATCTATTACATCCTACCGCTGTCTATGTACATCTCACGAAGGACATCAAACAGCTTGGTGGTATCGCTGTGGCCTTCTAGGATCATCTTCTGGAGTGCCAGGGCCTGGTCGTACATGCTCCAATAATCTTGAATCCAAACACGCATGCTGTTTATATGTGGATACAACAGAAAGAGTTTTACATAGAACTGTGAATATTGGGAACTGTTCTAGTGTACAGCCAAACCTTTAAAAATTAAATAGAGGGAGCAAGTTTGTTTCAATGCAATCTGAGCAAAATCTAGGAAGATTTTCTAACAAACAACACACACACCACAGGATATCGTTTGCTGAAGTGGTGTTTTTTAAGGCTTGTGTTTTTTTCAGAAAGTCACTCCTATCCTTAACCCTGCCCCTCCCCAATCTGAGCAAAATCTAGGAAGATTTTCTACCAAACAACACACACACCACAGGATATCGTTTGCTGAAGTGGTGTTTTTTAAGGCTTGTGTTTTTTTCAGGAAGTCACTCCTATCCCTAACCCTGCCCCTCCCCTTCCCAACGTACAGTATCATTATCTACAACCCTTTAAAGATAATCTTCTGTAGAATGCTATTTTCAAACCACAGTATGCTACTTTACTAAATACTGTTACAAAATAAACATTTTGGAAACTTATATCAGATGCACTGAAAGGGCACAATGCAAAACATGTTATTTGAATATCATCAGTATTTGCACCTAATGTTAGCACACTGAGGCATGTTAGATGTTAGCACACTGAATCATGTTAGATGTTAGCACACTGAAGCATATTAGATGTTAGCACACTGAAGCATGTTAGAAGTTTTCAGAAATACTGTGTTTGAGTCTTTGATCCGGTTTATTATTCCAATTTCGGATTTATAACTGCTTTTAGAGGAGCATTAAAATTGGTCTATGTGGAATTCCAACAGATGTTGGATGCCAGGAATTCTTCTGTTTAATAAAGTGCATCCACATCCTAAGAATGAAATTATGAAAGATCTACCAATTGCTTCTTGTGATATCATGTCGACATCACAAGTTTTTAATACTTTTTTTTACATAATTTGTTAATCTATGTCTGCATATGAGAGTTGGTTGAAAATCCATTTATAATATGAAGTGCATTGCAAATCCATACCTTACAGTTTAACAGTGAAAAATAAGAAAAAGAGCAATGAAAAAACACTTAAATAACATACTCATCTTCCAGCTCTCTATCATCCAGCTTGCCAACAGAAACAAATGGTACGGGACAACCCAAATGTTTGTATTCTCCCGTTCTAGCTGGTGGCAACTCCACTGAAGGATCCTGAGCACGGCGGCGCTCTGCAGTCCACCTCTCGTAGATCTTGTCGCAGACGTGGCATTCAAACGCTGTGATGAAACTATGGCGACCCCATTCATTGACTCCCCAATTGCGATTCTCCATGGTCTCGATTAGAAGCCGATTCTGTACTCCAGATTTCTTGAAATCCAAATATTTTTCATATTCGGCGTCGTCATTATCTAAACGAATGATAAACTCGGCTAACTCTTTTGGGGATCCAAAGTCATCGGTGTTTATCATGGAGTGGTTATCTGGGGCCCAGTCTCGGGCCGATGGCGACCCCATGTGTATAGGGACGGACCCTAGGTGGAAAGGACGAAAGAATTTCTCGGTGACGTAATCGTCACATATTGCATTCTCAAAGGCGAGATGGAACTTATACTTTGATACGGAGTCGTAAAATTCTGGACTGAACATGGACTGCACCGGATCTCGAAGGTGCCGGGGTAGCTTCTTATTGTTGAGGCATTCTCCGTAGGAATCGATATCGACGTATTTCATTAGTTCCTGGACATAACTATCCCTATCGGATGCCACGTTGCAGTGACTCTGTACATAGACGATAGGCGCTAACGATCCGCCTCTTCGTAGACTGTTCTTAGCGGCCAGCGGTACGGGCTGACGCTCCGTCAGGTACTCCAGAGACGGAAGGCTGTGAGTCGTTATCGGAAAATGAGATTCACGGCCGTAAGTCCCCGTGTGATTGAAAAGTCTTAACATAGGGGCATGACTGAGTATGTAATTATTCATAGGCGACTCTTCGTGTAAGAGTGCCCACTCGTGCCACTTCTGACGCGGTAAGGGTGCTTCGTAAGCTCGGAAATCCGTACCGTAAAACATGATGCCTCTCGTATTGCTTGCCGGTAAATATGACTTATCGTTAGTGGAATAACAGGTACCTATATCACATTCAATTTTCTTTTCACCATTACCTGAAAGCATGTGGGGGTATAACATATCTGTCCACCACAATATAGTGGGTAAATCAAGTTCTTTTGCATCATTTTTTTGCAAAGTTTCCAAATTCTCTTCAGATTGCCGCTGGTTTCCTTTCGTGGCTGTGTTTCCATCACTAAACTTCTCTGAAAATGGTTTATCCGATGGGGCAAAGTGATTCTCTTTATTTCCTAATTTATTTTCTCTAAAGGAATTATTAGAATTGATGGCATTAAAAAACATGTACGTTCCAGTAAAAAACAAGGCAAATACGAACAAAAGTATAAGAACAACATGTTTTACTTCAAGGTATTCTAACTCTTCAGAAGATGAGCCATTGCGAGCGGTACGTTTGGTCGTATCCTCCTTTTCACAGCCAGGTGACTCGCTGGTATTATTAAGACTCTCTTCCGTAGAAGAGTCCTTTTGGTTTCCTCGTTTTCTTAGTTCGCCATCCATCTTTGAAGCAATTGGGACTGAAATATAAAGTAACAGAAAGTATTTAAATAGTAATTAAAGTACAATAAGTTTACATTAAGAGTGGGTGAAAAAGTTATATGTAAAAATATGCATTCTGGTATTTAAATTAACCTATAATTTATGTATAATTTATGCATGTCACTTGTTCCCTGTTCATGTGTTCCTTCATTAGTGAAATGCAAATTAATACTGAATACATGAAGTTACATTTTTCAGGGAATAACTTAGTTTTGAAATCTTGTGCAGTATAGCAGAAGGCTCTGAATTTTGCCTCTTATATATAAAGTACTATATGGTTGCTGCATGTGTACCGGCATAACTGCAATATAAACGTCTTTGCACTTGTATAGCAATTTGCCCATTTTGCATAGCATATTGATGCTATACCGGATAAGTTATTCCCAGTTTTTGATGTACATGCATGCACCACCAAAAAATAAAAACCCATCAATCTGTTTTGTGCAATAGTCTTATACTCATAGGACCTCTTTAGGCTAGTACTGGAACTGGCTAATTTAGTATATACTGTAGGCATCTAATTGATTTTAAGGGATGAAAATTTGGTATTTATCGTTTCAAAAGTAGGACACTGAAGGGACTGTAACATCCTGCAGCCAGACTGTACAGGACAAAAATCATCTCTGCTCTCCAGCTTCATATAATGAACAATGCAGGTCTGTAGGAATCCCTAAATATTGTTTTTAGTTGTGTTGTTTTTATCAACCTACAGTGGCCTAGCAGGAATTTGCAGCTGCTGCTGTTGCTTTCCTATTTGACACTGTGCCAAAAACTTAAAACATGACGAGAATTATAGTCCATTAACCATAGGTTGCATATTTCAGCTCTCTTGACCTCAACTTACTGAAACTTTATCTCTCCTGCAAACAGACTTGTGAGTTTGTAAGAGTTGATTTGTTCACACCTTGCAATGTCTGCCTTGATCTGATAGTGATTTGGCTACTAGCTGTGTGATGAGTTGCATAATAGAGGAATAGGCAGCTCAACTAAGGTGCAAAAGATGGGACTGATCACTCAGCTAACCAACTGGAAAACCTGCCATTCAGTACAAACGGCGGGTTTTTGGATGCAATTACCTATAGCTAATGGACACTTTCGTGGCATGAAGGCAATGGGACCTTGCAGATTGTAGTCGGATAAACTTTAAATTGAAGTACCTTACAGTATACGTCTTTCAAATCTATTTTTAAAGGTTCCAGGTACAATGTACAGTAGTATGGCATTCCGCTGTGTACATACAGCTTCTTCCATGGGTACCAATGGACACAGAGACTCATGGCCTTATTCCAAGCAACATAAACAACCTTCTTGAAGACAAAGACAAACCAACTACACGTCAATCACACAGTTTGAATTATAAAATTCCTCAAGCTCAAAAGAACTGTTATAAATATTCGCTTTATCCTCGCACCATTCCTCAATGGAACGCACTCCCACCTGATCTGAAATCAGCACCAAACACCGCCTCCTTCAAGTTCATGCTGGAAAGTCAGCAGCACCATTAGCAAACTTGAAGGACTGCACGTCAACAGCCACATCAGGGGCGATTTGTGCAGTACCACACCAAGACCAAAGACCCAAGACCAGCATGAGAACATGCTTGTTTTTATTCTACTACATTCCTACTGTACAAATTCAGAGTAATTTTAAAGGAGGACAAATGCTCACTCTTGATACTTCCTAGTCAGTGGCATGCACATGATTTCAAAGGGTGGGGAGGTGAAGGGAGAAAACTCTTTATTCCTTATCTGTAGCAGAAAATGTTCATATACCAGTGCATTGCAAGAAAATGCTCAAGTCAAAGAGGCAAATGAAAAGTAAGCTTCATGCCATTTGAAAAATCGGACTAACTTTAGAATCCGTACCATATGAATGGGAAAGCTTACTTCGAATCGGCAGAATAAGGTTAGGGGTTAGGAAGTAGGGTTAGGGAGTAGGGTTAGGGGTTAGAAATTATGGTTAGGAAGTGGGGAATAGGGTTAGGGGTTAGGGAGTAGGGTTAGGAAGTAGGGAATAGGGTTAGGAAGTAGGGTCGAATGGTACGGATTCTAAATTAGTACCGAAAAATCTAAAACTTTCATCCCATGTCCCAATTTCTAAAAAGTAACAGCAGCATGGGTTCAACTACAAGAAGTTGCAAGATTGTACTGTTGCACTACATCAATGAGGCATTCAATGCTGCTAGAAAGTTCGTTAACTTAAGTTTACAACAGAAAGAAGTAGACCTAATTTGCCACGATGTCTAACGTTACCTTTTGAGTAAGCCTAGGCATATATCTGAACTAACCTTCGAATATATCTAGAAAACGGCGTCCGTTATTTACACTCACCGTTGTTCATGTGTTACTTCTAAGTTCTGGTAGTGGTGGTAATGTAGTGTAAGACAGCAATCACTCTTGGAAACGACCTGATTCGGCAGATTGGGCTGAAATTATGTGTATAATGCATCGTCTCAACTAAATTGATTTAAAAAAACAACATGAATCTCTGACAGAATTACCCGCAGACAGGACGTGACGGTTCATTAGATTGTAATACTAGCCTGGAACGGCGCATTTGTGTTAGAAGTAGCCATAGTTGACTCCAACTTGTTCAATTCATGTCCAGTATGTTTCACGTGTTACTAGCAACTCCACATGAACGCATAGACAATGAAACGGCAGCGTTAATCTTGACTAGAAGTATAGCTTGAACCAGAGCCGTAAATATACGGCTCTGGCTTATGGAACGCCAAAAGGACCAAAGGTGGAGCTGCTACCCTAAAGGAGGTGTCACTACCCTAAACTCGAGGTGCTAATACCCTAAACAGGAGGTGCTACATCTCTAAACAGAAGGTGCTACTACTCCTAAGAGACGATACTGCTGTAAAAGCTGCCGCTACTACTCTAAATAGGCGATGATACTATGCTACTACTACAGGCGGCGATGCTACTGTAAATTAGTGGCGCTACTTCCCTAAACCCAGAGCCGTATATTTAGACCGAAGGTTCTAATTATGGAACGCCAAAAGGACCACTGGTGGCGTCGCTACCCCAAACAGGTGATGCTACTACCCTAAACAGGAGGTGCTACTACCAGTAGCGTAACTCCTATGGTCTCGGACCGTGCTGAGCCGAGAGCCCCGACCAAAAGGGGGCCCCCGCTATACTGATGCACAGAAAAAGGGTACCTCTTTGGATAGGGAGGGCCCGTTTTTACTGGGAAAGAAAAAGTCATGCAAGACTGAACAAGACAATAAACATATTTTCACGTGATACGGAATACGGACATCACGATCATGGGCTCATTGGGTATTAATGTATGTATCGAGCTAGTTGTGTTAAATTTACTTCACTGGATAAAACGATTAAAATCTCGCTTTTTATTAGCAGTTAAATGATTATGAATGATTTTGGAGTAGTAGCACCTTCCGTTTGGGAAAGTAGCGCCACTAATTTACAGTAGCATCGCCGCCTGTAGAAGTAGTAGCATCGTCTATTTAGAGTAGTAGCGCCACCTTTTTACAGCAGCATCGTCACTTAGGAGTAGTATAGCACCTCCTGTTTAGAGTAGTAGCACCTCCTGTTTAGAGTAGTAGCACCTCCTGTTTAGAGTAGTAGCACCTCCTAATTATAAGAGTAGTATCACCCCCTGTTTAGGGTAGTAGCACCTCCTGTTAAGGGTAGTATAGCACCTCCTGTTTAGAGTAGTAGCGCCACCTGTAGTCCTTCTGGCGTTCCATACTGGCTTGAACTACAGATTGAGCAATGAAGGTGGCATACTCCTATTAGAGTCTATATCAATCCGCCCGGACGTTCTCCTATCTCAGGAAAAGTGCCAAAGTGCAGTAGAAAAACATCGTTTTTGACCCGTTATTGCTTGAATGTTGAAGGGCATGAATGGAAGTACATGTGGTGCAAAAATTGGGTCAATTGAGGCAATTTTAGACCCCTTTTGGCCTCCCAGGAGCAGCACACGAAAATTGTTTACTACTGAGTGAAGTGGTTTGTTTACGAGTGATGAAAACTTCCGGCTCGGATAGCAAAAAATCTACATGGTCATGATACCAAAACTTGATGGTGCCATGAAAGGCCAACTTGTCAGGTGATGTGTAGCGTTTAGCGAGTGAGAACTTCTATCTAGACTTAGAGACCACATTACTTTTGTGATTTAGTGTGTAGGTCAATGGGGCTTTTAATGGGTGTATGCTACCTTAACAGTTGTAGATTTGAATAGAATAGCTCCCTCGCTAAATTCTATTTCATTCGACACTTAGCTAATGTCAACAATTATTGGTCTGGTCTGAAGTTACGAAAACAATTTTCTTTCCCGTCTTTCCTAGTAGGAAAAAAAAATCCGTGATATGAATCTACGTCATCATACAATACCTGTATTCGGTCTTCCATTAAACGATATCATACAAAAGTCTTTTTGTCATGTGACATTTTTCAGTAATACAAACAATTCTTAAAGGCATTGAAGACTCTCCCCAAACCGCGTGCGGCCATCTGAAAAAGTTAACTTTCCGTTGCTTGCAAGTGACGTTTTGTTCGTGTCGCTACAAAATGCAGACAGTAATGAAACGTGATACCTTCTTATCTTTAAAGGCATTGAAGACTCTCCCCAAACCGCGTGCGGCCATCTGAAAAAGTTAACTTTCCGTTGCTTGCAAGTGACGTTTTGTTCGTGTCGCTACAAAATGCAGACAGTACAGTAATGAAACGTGATACCTTGTTATCTTTAGCTGGACCTGAGATGTCCATTGCTGTATTGTTTGTACACTGTGCTGTGGGTATTGACCGCAGCTGTTTGTACTGACTGTACACTAGTGTCTAATTACCGATGGTAGCAAGCTGTGTGTGTATTTTCTGCGATCGATGCTGGTGTCTAACAGTTCTGTTACACCTCATTCGAAACTAGGTCAGATTACCGGCATTAGACGTTTCTTTTTGCGCGAGTCTTCACACCCTTTAACTGGACCTGAGATGTCCATCGTTGTATGGTTTGTACACTGTGGGCGCATGCTGTATGTACTGACTGTACACTTGTGTCTAATTACCGACGGTAGCAAGCTGTGTGTGTATTTTCTGGGATCGATGGTAGTGTTTAACACTTCTGTTACTCCTCATTCAAAACTAGGTCAGATTACCGGCATTAGACGTTTCTTTTTGCGCGAGTCTTCTCACCCTTTAAGAAAATCAGTGAGAAACAGGATACTTTAAACCTATGCGGGGGTTCACGCAACACATTTTGGGCACATGCTTGAACCAGGGAGCTGCCGTTAGAGTAGCAGCTCCCTTCTTGAACTCTAAACTAACGTTAATTACAAAAGTCAGACGGTATGTCGGTGTCGAGTTACTCTTACCCTCCCAAACCACCCTTATAGTTACTTGATTTGTTGATAAGCGGTACATGCGTAAACTAGGAAAATCTGAGTTTCATGAAGCAGCACAATCGTCAGCTCCAGGCAGAACCACTTCCCAAAATATACATTTCTCCTTTTCTGGTACTTATAACGGCCCCTCAGATCCCTCCATAATTATTAAAGTTTGAAAGAAAATCCATATTGTTTAGGTTTTTTTTCTCGAATTTGGAATGTTTTCTAAATTGACATGGCGGTAAAATATTTTAATAGAAAGCGTCTACGGAGCGGACGGACAATAGACTATGCAGTGCCTTCAGTTTCATCATCCACATACTTACATCATAGAAATGTAAACCGTCAAAATTGTCATAGAGCACGTCAGGATTTCCCAAAACTTATACCGGAGTTGAACAACTCAGGGGAGAGATTCTACACCGCCGCACCGCCACATCGCCACATCGCCACACCGCCACACCGCCACACGGGCATGTCGGAAGCTAGCAACCATTACTTGCAAATAATAGTTGCGGCCACTAGCATCAGACATTACCACAATAGCAGCCAGGCGAGCAAATGGGCAAATTATCACGCAAGCAGCTTCCTCTCTTTTAAATTAAATAATTCTGAGTTATGGAGAGATTTTGAGGGGCTGAAATAGTGCCAGAAAAGAGACAAAACCCTCTCCTTTCACGTGGTATAGATCCACTATCGGTAACAAAACTTATTTCTTCACCAAAAATGACCATAAACATTTTAACTGCTATTTCGAATTCGAAAACATAATAAATATCCATATGAAAAGTCTCAAAGAATATGCATATATTTTGCACAAAAAAAAAATGTTTTTTGCAAACCACCACCCCTGCTTCATAAATATGAATGATAGACACGATGTATCGATTTCAGTATGCACTGTTAATTGAATGAGCAATTGTCGGTTAAATCCTGTACCTTCGTGACCTGCTTATCTGTACTGTGCGATATGTACTTTAAAATGTTTACATTTAATTAAGTAGCTGAGATGAATTGAAATACAGATTAAAAACTCCTGTAGCGTCCTTGCCTACGTGACGAATGTATGGTAAAGGCAAACCGCTCCGACTTTCAAACGGCGAACACGGGGCCTGAAAAATATCCGATAAAATATAGATATGCTATTATATTTTTGTGTTATCTTCTTCTTTAGTAAGCAACAGTCTTACAAGACCTACCAAAATGTCGAAAAACTTCTGTAGTACATGTGCGATGTGGACTTTAAAATGTTTACATTTAATTAAGAGACTGAGAAGAATTGAGATACGGATTAAAAAATCTTGTTGCGTTTTTGCCTACGTGACGAATATATGATAAAAGGATACCGCTCCGGGCATTCAGACGGCGAACTCGATGCTGGAAAATATCTCATAAAATATAGATCTGCTATCATATTTGTCTGACGTTTTGTTCTCTAGTAAGCGACAGTCTTACAAGACCTACAAACATGTCGAAATCCCTAATTACATATATTTTTTTTTTCAAAATAAATAATTCGAGTAATAGAGGGATTTGAAGGACCATGTTTTCAAGGTAGAATGTTAACAAAGTTGTTCAAGATAGAAATTTGTTAACAAAATTTTTCACTTCAAAAAATTTCATCATTAAAACATTTTTAAATGATTCAATATCTTAGATTCAGCATTTTCAAATCCCATGCCCATTACAGAAAACAAACGTTTAAACAAATTGCAACCCATTACAAATTGAAGCACATTTGGCTCTATGATGTCATTTTCAAATTTGATTAAGTCTTCAGCCTATTGTGTAGAAACTTTAAATTTGAGATCTCTACCAGATATGGAATAAGGGTTTTCTTAGCTGTTTTTGGGAACTAATTCATTACAATTATGTTTATCTTGGGGCGTCGATTTCTCTCGAACTTATCTTCGTCTCGATCGGGTGCAATGGGCAAGAGCATGTATTTTATGAATGATCAGCAGATCGCAAACTACCCCTCCTGCTTCATAACATGGAGCTATTACCGAATAGCTCCATGTTCATACATATCCATGATAGACACGATGTATCCATTTCAGCACTCTTAATTGAGTGAGCTATTGCAGCCAATACTCATAGCTAGTACAGTAACTACTGTTCATGTTCCACAACCGTGCATCAGTAACCAGTGCGCTGTGTTCGTATAACACGGTAACATGTGTTACAGGTGGCACAGTAATTACTGCAAGTTTTTCCTTACTGCTAGCTAAAACATTTAAACATTTAAAATTAAAAATTTAATTTTTTAAATTTTATAATTTTAAAAATTAAAAAAAAAATTAAAAAAAATTAAAATTTTT
Source organism: Apostichopus parvimensis (assembly GCA_000934455.1). Classification (NCBI taxonomy): domain Eukaryota; kingdom Metazoa; phylum Echinodermata; class Holothuroidea; order Aspidochirotida; family Stichopodidae; genus Apostichopus; species Apostichopus parvimensis. The sequence goes on along the minus strand of KN893518.1, from coordinate 18,833 downwards.
AATTTAACATCTAATTTTTTTTAAATTACTGCAAATTTTCACCTGTCGGACTCGTAGTTCAACGTGTAACAGCTTTCCAGTAATTACTGTGCCAACTGTAACACATGTTACCGTGTTGCGAACACAGCGCACTATTTACTGATGCACGGTTGTGGAACATGAGCAGTAGTTACTGTATATGAGTATCGGGTGGCTATTGTCGTTAAATCCTATACCGTCGTGCGTGACCTGTTTATCTGTAATGTGCGATGTGGACTTTGAAATGTTTACATTTAATTAAGTGACTGAGAAGAATTGAGATACAGATTAAAAAACCTTGTTAAAACGTGACGAATATATGATAATCGCAAACCGCTCCGGCATTCAGACGGCAAACACGATGCTGGAAAATATCCAATAAAATAGAGATCTGCTATATCATATTTGTGTAAAATCTTCTGCTTTTAGTAACCGACAGTCTTACCAGACCTAGCAAAATGTCGAAAAACGTAATCACAGATGTCTGTGTGATTGGTGCTGGAATTTCTGGACTAGTGACTGCCAAATGCATGAAAGATGTTGGTTTCGATGTGGTTGTTATTGAGCGAACGAATGATGTCGGTGGATTGTGGGTGTTCAAAGAGAAAGGCTATGGAGTTATGCGATTTACTCACATGTAAGTATATATATATTTATCAGGCCATACAATTCTAAAAATAATATTGGTAATACTATACGTCAGATCTGTGTCCCTGATCCCCTTACCTCCCCCAGCATGTCCTTTCACCTCCTCTCCCTCCCTTTCTTCTGCTCTCATCCCATCTCCTTCCTTCTCCTCAATCGGGCGCCCTCCCCTTCTTTCCAGTGGCGAAGCTAGAGTATTGGTCAAGGGGGCGAGAATGGTCTGTAGGGGCGCTTTCGACACTATCTAAGCGGAGCGCCACCATAGGTTGGCGCGGAGCGAACAAAAAAATTTTGAGTAAAGATACTCCCTAGATCGCCGGAAATGACCCTTTTCAGGCCTTGTTAATGTGCAAATAAACGAAGAATAAATAGGTTTCATCGCCAACAGAATATGTATGACAAATGTCAATAGGTAGATGAGAGCGCAATAAATAAGTCAATTATCGCGAATAACTAAAAAGTGGTAAAAAGCTGAAAAGGGCGCCAGCAGTCCATTTGAGTCCGTCAGGGGGCATCCGCCCCCTGACTGTATGGACACTCCGCCACTGCTTCTTTCACTTCTCCTCTCCCCCCCCCCTTTTCTTCTTCCTTCTAGGAATCATTTGTAAAAGATTTGTCAATGACAAGTGATGCATAGCTGCACCATATATACACGCCACATACCCGGATGCATGGGGTGAGGGCGTATACCCCATTTTGTTAACCTCACACAAAATTCAAAAATAGTTATAAGCACAAAGTTGCGTCTAGACCTAATTTATAGTCCTTAAGTCAGAAACTAATTTAGTGATCAAATGTTATGAAGCAGATTGAAGTCTCTGAATTTTAGTATCTTGTAAAATACAATGGCTCCAGTGTAAACAGCTGCTATACATATTTTTACCTATATAGTTATTTGACAATTTCTTATAGGATTGTGCGATACTGAATCAATTATTCCCTGTAAATCATAGCTTCAATATGCCTTAGAATGGTTTACGTTTCACTGTCTTGGCTTTTACGAAGGACGGCCATACCCCCACCCTTTTCTTTTTCTTTGGGGGGGGGGGTGAAATTCTGAATAAGCGACAGTTATGTGTTTGATAGTTTGAGTGAGAATAAAAGAGCGACGCCGTTAATTGACTTTTCTAGCATATTTCTAGCATGTTTAACAGCACTGGAGGTCACATGACATGTTGCGAAGATTGGATGCCTACGAATCATCGACTTTTCAAATGGTCGACTTAAAATTTAATTTTCTATCTTCCTCTTTCCTTTTCCGTTCCAGAAATGTATCAAAACAAAATTACTGTTTCTCGGATTTCCCATTTGGCGATGATGTTCCAGATTTCCCACACAACGAACAGATGGCGTCCTACATACGAGACTACACCCGTCAGTTTGGTCTTTATGATATCATTCAGTTTCAAACAGAGGTTGTCAGTGTGAAGAGGAAAGGTGAGTGTCTCGCAGGCAGCAAGAAAGCAGGTTCACCGGAAACTGGATGAAGGGGAGGCGGGGAGGAGGGGCCAGAGTTAATGATTTTATACCCTTTGTAATCGTCAACTGAAAAATCTTATACATTCAAGAAATAATTTGCTGATCCTGGCAAAAATGATATATATTTTTCTCTCGTCCATTTACAGGGGATGGATGGCAAGTGATGACTTCTAAGGTAACAGCAGACGAGGACGGGGTCGTTACCAGAACTGGAGAAGAAAGCATCGTCCAATGTAAATATGTCGCCATTGCGTCTGGACATCATGCTAAACCAAAATGGCCGAATTTCGCTGGTCAAGATCAGTTTAAAGGTATGAGATAAATGTGTTATGAGGACCTATTTTGAGGAGAAATATTGTATGAAGTCATGAAAAGGAAACAATAATTCTTCTTTGTTTTATCTCTCAGTATGTAGTTTTATTATCTTACTCTCTTAGACCGAATATGAATGAGCTGTTAAGATTGTTCCATAAACCTCATTTTCTTTTGTTGTTGTTTTTCTTCTTTAAAGGTGATATTATACACAGCGTTGACTTCAAAGACGCCATTACCAATGATTTAACTGGGAAACGAGTTCTTGTTGTTGGTGTAGGAAACAGTGGTGTGGATGCTGCAGTAAATTGTGTAACAGAAGGAAGGTAAATATCAAAAACAGTATTTTAACTCATTGAAAACAGTTTCACTGATATCCATTTCCATTGCTGAGATGTGCACTTACTTTGTTCTCTTGTCACTATGTTCGTAATAGGCTTACGTTCGAATTACAGCTAATTAGATCGACTTATTTACATTTGTAACAAACAAAAAAAATTATACTTTCCCCTCTTTTTTTTAAAAGATGCAAAGAAGTTCATTTAAGTACCCGCTCTGGAGCTTGGGTCCTATCAAACTATATTTTCGGGTGCCCGGTGGACCACTACGCCAGCCGTGCCTTATTGTGGTTACCATGGCAGCTGGTAAACATGGTAACAGAAACTGCGACAACGCTGACATACGGCCATCCTAACAAGTGAGTTATGAAACGCCAAAGAGAACACACGTGATGATACTAACATATAAAAGCACATGCCGATAGTCAGATCGTATAACAGTTCACGATGATAATATAAATATACTTTTATATTATAATCAAACCTGTTGTCCTTTTGGGCGTTCCATAGTGAGATGTGCATCAAACGAGATTTCGAGTCTGAAAGTCATAGAGGTAGATTGTTGGAGGGAAGGAAGGGATATATTTGAAAATGTCATTTCGTTGTTGTTCTTGTTTTTTTTTTGGCTTGTTTTTTTTTTAACTTTCTTTTCTGTCTGTCTCTGTATAGATGGGGTCTAAATCCTAAGATGAAAGCCCACCAGACGCAGTTCACCATTTGCCCAAATCTTGTCTTTCACATACAACGAGGGCAAGTGAAAATGCACCCGAATATAACCCGGATGGAGGACAATAAGGTGTACTTTACCGACGGTTCCGTCACTGAGGTGGACGCTGTTGTATTCTGTACAGGGTATTACATTGATCTGCCATATCTAGATGAAGAAGTGAGGAGTCAATGCTTGAAGGACGGAAACAGTTTGGAGGTATGTAATACCACTCAAGCACACGACAAGTCCACAAATCTACTATGTCGTAACTTAACCACCACCCCCTCCCCCCACCTCAACCCTACCCACCCCCCCTCCCACACCTCAACCCTTCCCATCTCTGAACGTCCACCTTGGTCTTTGGCAAATTCATAGGTTTAAACATCGTGTATTTAATCTTCTGCCCCTATACTTACATAAAATTTTGTTGCAAACGACGTTGGTTCCTTACAATTATGGAGGCCTTAGGAGCCAATTTTCAAAGCGAGCGTATTTCAGTCCAACCGGAAGCAAAATATCGAATATTAGATACTGTTTGAGGTTACTGAATAATATGAATTGTCTTTGATCCCTGCCTTCGCTATTCCTTTAAGAACATTCGAATTTGCTAGAAAGATGACACTTGGTCACCAATAATGAAATTCTCACTCTCACAGCAGTTTTACTCAATGCGAGTCACTGAGACAATAATTTGATATCTATAATTTGGACCTCGAGACAGTATCGTACATAGATTTGTGTACTTTGAGTGTGCAAAATATTGGCACCGACACGAATAACAAATATATGGTCTGTAAATCAGTCTGGTTAGTAAGTGCTGGTATGTTCATTTTAATCCACACCTCAATTAGAGAATCATATGAGCTAGGGGAAGGAAAGAAGGAGGAGAATGGAAAGAGGGGGGGGGGGGTTGGAAGAAGGAGTTAGTAAGTGCTAGTATGTTCATTTTGTTCCAGACCTCAATTATAGAATCATATGAGCTAGGGGAAGGAAAGAAGGAGGAGAATGGAAAGAGGGGGGGGGGGGTTGGAAGAAGGAGTTAGTAAGTGCTAGTATGTTCATTTTGTTCCAGACCTCAATTATAGAATCATATGAGCTAGGGGAAGGAAAGAAGAAGGAGAATGGAAAGGGGGAGGGGTGGGGGGGGTGTTAGAAGGAAGAAGAAGAAATGGGGGCAGGAATAAAATGGGGAAGGGAACTATCCTTCACTGTCATATCAGATCAAAACGCGGCTTTGGGATTTTTACTCCTTATATTTCTACTTTGCAGCTCTTCAAAAATATCTTCAGTCCGGACATTGGGTCATCGTTAGCCTTCATAGGGTTTGTTCAACCTGCGTCAGGCGGACTCTTAAGTATGTCTGAAACACAAGCAAGATGGTGGGCGGAACTATGCAAAGGAAATGTGCGGTTACCTGATAAAGAGACCATGCTCGATGTTATAAAGAAAGAACAGGTAAACTGCTCATTTTCTCTTCGTTTCTATTTTTGTAAAGCTATTTCGGTATTTATTGTGACATTCCTCCCGCCTCCCCCCCCCCCACCTTAAACCGACCCCTCGAGAAGTCCTACAGCTGCTACAAAGCTGTGGCCTGATTGGTGGAGCGTTCCAAGTAGAAACATTACTTCGATCCCCTTAAAGCTGCTAAGATGGTTTACCAACATTGTAAGTTCACTTTCAAAGCATGAAAATAAATATAGCGTCTGCCTGCATCGGAGAACTCAAGAATGTACCCTTTTGCAGTACTTTTTCATTGTTTTTGCAGGCGCTGATCCAGGTGGGCAGGTGGTTGGGTGACCTAATTTTTTAAATTGTTGTTCTGCAGGAGAATGCTAGTCATTCCTACATGGGAGTCGGCTTCATCGACCTCAAGGTCACCCCATCCTTTATAAATCCTGGATCCGCCCTCAACACCCCCCCTACCCCACCCCCACCCCCATACACACCCCTGATGGTTTGGTTTAGAATAATGTAACATATCTCGTCCTAGGCAACCAGCAGTCAATTTATAAAGATCTACAGACACATATATATGTTGAAGTATGTTATATTGAACTTAAACAGTGTTTGTAATTTTTTTATTGCATCTCTTCATGTTCATTTCTTGTTTATTATGTTTATACTTGTTGCTCTGTTTTGTTTGTACAGCATTTCGAGATATTGATGGAAAACGTATATTAATAAATGTTCATTATTTATTTAATATGTTAATAACGTCGGTTACAAATCATGCATATGCGACAAAGGTGTTTGTTTTAAGTCTCTTCTAAATTGAATATCATTTGCATATTAATGAGCTTGAGATTCATCTCGTTTCTTCTTTTTTTATAGGAGGTGTGCGCTAAGAAATATTTCTCTTCATCCAGACATACCATTCAGAAAGACCCTATCATATATAATGATGACATAGCTGCGAGGTTTGGCGCTAAACCACAACTCTGGAAACACCCTCGTCTGGCTTGGAGGTAACATCAATCGAAAAAAAAAGATATCTTTCTATACTGTCACTTTAACAGAGCCGGAGTTGGTATGGTTCCACCCCTACCGCCCTCCCACCACCCCCCCCCCTACCCCGTAAGTAATTTCTCTTTCGAATTGCATTTGCTTGTTTGAAATTCGCTACCAAAGAAGAAACAACTCATGATATGCTGCAAATTCCGGGGGCTTTCCATTTCCAATGCATTCCCAGCTCTCATATACCCTCATGCCCCTCTGTTTAACATTAAAACTTTAATTCTAAACGATCAGATTGTTTTGAATAATATGATGTCGTAAGTTAACATTGCATTTATTAATAGTTTGTTAAACTTTGACATAACAAAACAACAACAAAAATAACACTCAGCGACAGCAAATCAGTGAAAGTTGTGAGGGTTGAGTCCGTGGTATGGTCACGGCGTAGTAGCCTTCATTCTCCTTAAGTATGTTATGAAGAGCAAAAATGATCATGATCATTATCCCACATTTCTCCCTCCCCTCAATTGAGTCCGGGTTTTAACGTCAGACCTGTTGTGTATTTATCTCGATTCAAATGCAAATTTTATTACCTATTTCCATTTTTGTAACAATCTTACAGATAACTGCTGGTTATAGACTCCTCTAGTGGTCATCTACAAATTTGAATTATAACTTTTTACTAATACAATTTATTTCGATTTCCGGCAAACTTACAGGTTACTGCTTGGTACATGTGGATCAGCACAATATCGTCTCCAGGGGCCAGGAAGATGGGACAAAGCTTACGATGTCGTCATGAGTGTGCCGACGACACCTTTCGTTGACTACAGTGCCACGGCGGTGCTGGTGATCATAGCAGCTGTGTTGGTGTGGTTTCTAACGTTACTATGTTGCTAAGTCTAACATCCTGGGCTGCGGAGAGGTGTGTACTGGGCCATCAATTCTATCGCTCCATCGATCCAACCGGTGGCGTTGAGGCATTGAAATAAGCCACGCATTTCGCGAAACTAGCACCTTTTCGCGACCAACAGGAAATCCTACGGCAAGTCAACCTATCGTCACCTACGTGGCCGGTAAGACACTGCCGCGTATAGTGGTTCGAAACCGGTATGCCGGTATGGGCCAATCGGTCCTCGAGTAAATCTGTCTAAGCTGCTGAAATGATTCATGTATCTACTGTTTAGCAATTAAAAAATCTGATGTTGTCAGCTCTAAATTAAGAAATGTTTATTTTGCAAAATTAATTTGTATGGATGCGAAAGAATTTTGATTCGGGCAATACTTGCCACATAACTTTTATAAGTGAATGAAGAACGGAAAAGAAATTCTTGAAATTTCTTTGCTCCAGTGACAAAACTAATTTAAAGATATTCTCTCTGCTAGGAATTTTTTGAGGGCGGGCCAGTTTCCTAAGAAAGTACCCGGCCATTTCTAGTAACTTCTAGCATTTTCAAGCGTATTTTAGGAAGTTTTGTAAGGTTCCTCTTCAAGTCACAGCATTACTTTTCTTCTCGCGGAGCTATACTTGCATTAAACCCAAAATGCAAATCAGTGCTTGATACTTTTGCAATCATTTTGCTCCATTTTCATAAAAAATGTTTTGTTTTTCTTAATATTCAAACATACCAAGAGATTTATCCAGTCAATTTCTTTGCATTGACTATAAAAATAACCCATCAGCTTTATTATTCGGTGAACTGTTTGTGAATCCTTTCAAGCAAATACCAAAGTTTATAAAACGCAATTTATTTCATAAAACTTTAATCGTTCTTCATCGATAAATGAAATATTCATCATAGAAATCGTTTTTATAGATATCGATTCAGTTTACTTGTCGTACTGGCATTGCTGAAACCTGCTCAAAATGTTGTCAGATAAAGTTATAAATTCGTAACAAACGTTGAAACATTTAGATCATGCTGACATGTCGGAATGCGACTTTTATACAATAAACCAAACGGCGTTCAATGGATGCCAAAGGCTTATGTAATGATTAGACTTAACAATATATAAATGTTAGCGTCTTCGAGTAAATGAGGAATCTATATTTCAAAGCAAACTTTATGAAAAAGTGAAAACACCACACAAAATCGTCATGAGCATCGCACCAATGAGATGAACCCCTGAAATATTTATAATATTTGATTTTTTTATTACTAGAGTTCTATAAGAAAAACGACACTGCTTCCATTTTTTATTAAAAACATGACCATGCTGTGTATTACGTTGTTTTGTGTTGTGAAACTGCATGTACAATATACACAATATTCTACAAAATCCGTGCATGGGATGTTTGGTTTCTCAGTTTATAACTAACACTGTAAAAGTATAGAATTAACTTCATGTGGGAAATTTTGAGCAAAAGAGAAAAGAGATTCCAACGGGTGGGGCAGTCTAGACTCCCCAAATATCCGTCGTTGCCCCCCCCCCCCCAAATAGTTTTAAAAACAGGTTCTGTCTGCCTGATTTTCTCAATAATTAATGAAAGTTACCAATAGCCGAATTTGCTCATTGCACAGTTTCATGATCTGAATTTAGAAACCACATTGATAATCCATTCAAGGCACTTATGTTACCGAAAGGGCCAGATATCATCAATATAATGATTGTGACATCTTAGGACAAAACCTATACCGTATTATTTAGGACTGTCGATTTGAACCTCTTACAGACGGTTTTACAACCCCCTGATAGATAGATTATATGGATTATACTCGAGGTATACGCGGATACCACACTTAAACACCGGCTCGATAGGTATAGATAACTCATATTAATGGAACAGAGATCAGTACTATTTGTTTTCACCTTTCAAAGATACATGAGTCATTCACTAAGGCCTGAGGGGCAAACTATCGAAAGGATTCTCGACGTCACCAGTTGTACTGCTCACAACGTGCTCGATATCGTGGAAGCCGTGTAACTACGTACACGAGCTCTTCACAACTCAGAAATTCGTAGTACAGACTACGTAATTGTGCCTGATCAACATCACACAGAGACCATTAATATGCAATGATAAAGCACTTTACGTTAAATTGTTTTATTGTAACCATGGTAACACTAATCGAGCGTAATGATATAAATCAATCTATAGAGCTATCAGAAGATCACGTTGGAATAAATTGCATAATAATAGAGCTAATACATTTCCATAAGTTACATTCGTGTACAGTGTATCAGTTAGGATAAATGCGCAATTGTGGCGATATGCAATTTGTCTCCAGAGAACCGGTTACCCAACTTCTCATAGCAGGCAATATCATGCACAAGCTTTACCTTAAAGTAAATTGAAGCAATATTTACAAAAGTTTTTCACTTTGACCTCTGTTTTCATCAAATGACCATTGCCCTGCGCAAAAAAACAATTCTTATGGATAGACTGCCTGCAAATGAATCAACTGGACGTTACCCATATTTAACGCAGTGTGAACCATGACTAGAGCAAACCTCGCCCAGGTTGGCTGGCTGATAAGATAAATAGCAAATACTGGATCACTGATACTGGTCAGGCATGAATACATCCAGGGCTTTTATAAACTTACCGGTTTGCAGCTAGTAGCCATTAAGAGCAGCGACTTACGGCAGCCACTAACAGCAACCATTAGTTGGCCACTGTGGTTAGTCCGATTAAACAAAATACACCAACGGCCTTACAGATCCTTACTGGATTACAGATCTGATTAGTGTGGATAAAACACAAGGTAATATGTAAATTCGACATACTGTACCTACCAACAAGGATATATTTTTGTTTTTTTCTATTTTTTATAGATTAACAAATAAAGTTACGGTGAGATTTGAGACTCCTAAGAACTAATACAGCAAAAAGCTGATCATCGTTCTGACAATTATGTCAAATCGTGAAATACCGTTCCTACTTCCTACTTTATCTCCTTCTCAGCCACCCCCCTCCCCGGGGGGAATTTAAAAGTCCCAGCGGGTTTAAGGAGTTCGGGGAGAAGGTGGTTTGAACGTTTAGGTGCTTGGTTACCAAGCACCTTGGTTGAAATAAAGTTCATTCACAAATCAGTCAGTTTGAAGGCGTCGAGCTACTTTTGCCCTTCTTAATCTTCATCTAGTTATAACCTGATTGGATGATGCATATATGCGTTGACATAACACTAAAGCAATGCAATGCACGAGTGTATAGCTTGAAAGTCGGAGATCATCACGAGGCAACACAACCGTCTATCGCGGTAAAATGTCCCAAAAATGTTACATTTGTGGTTGAGCCATTCAGTTATTACACAAAAAGTGAACATTTACATGATAGGGAAGCAAGTTTCTTCGACATAATTGAAAATTATCCCGTATTAGAAACGATTAGCTATGTTTTAAAAGAATTGTTGTGCCATGATTGGTTCTTACATAAAAATGTTTTTTCCCGGCAACACAAAAAGCTACAAATATTACACTTTCGTGTTGAGTCTTTCAGTTAGGCTATTTCACATAATCTGAAACGATATATATGATTGGAAATTTATTACACTTGACATTGTGTTGTTACCATGATAGTGGATTAATACCACGTGATAAAGCAACTGCAGGGCCTCGTTTCTTCTCTGATAATATTTTGGGCCCTCAAATTGATCGATAAGTAGAATTATTCCAATTTGTAGAAAAGCAACTACATATTTTTAAATTAGGAGTTTTTACTCGAATATAGGACGTTTTTGAATGAAATACTCGTAAAAATGTTAATGGTTATTTTTGGTCTAGAAAAAACCTTTTGTTACCGATATCGGACCTATAACACGTAAAAACGGAGGGTCTCGTCTCTTTTCCTGGTACAATTCAGCCTCTCAAATACCTCCATAACTCGAATTATTTAAATAAAAGAAATAAATAAAAATCAACAGCTTTCTTGTGTGATAAGTTGCAAATTTGCTGGAGTGGCCGCTGTTGTGGTTAACCGTTGGTGTATTATAGTTTCCTTTTCGTTATTGTCTGCTCTATGTTAGTGACTGCTGCTGTATTCTTCTTCAAAAGGCTGCTAGCTTCAGACAGACTTAAAACTTTACGAAAACTTTGACACAGTTCAACTTGAAGTCAAAGACCGTAAATCTTTGAAGCGTAGTTTACGGCGGCGGCAAAACGACATCAACATTGTGAGGTGATACCAGGCTATTTGAGATAGACAAAAGTCAAAGTTTGCAATTAGTTGTGACATCAGAAAAGATGACGCTTCTCATTCTGAGTAGGTTACGTTTTGGTTTCTTTATTGTCGCACAAACTTATTGCAGGCATAGGCTAAACCCTAAGTTAGGCTAGGCTAAGGGTAGGTAACTAACTGACACCCACTTAAGTAGCCAAGCAAAGTTCATAGCCCAGAAACTACCAATATGCATAGTTACTACATTGCAACGTTAGGCCACTTTAGTAGACCTAGCCTAACTCATGTATTAACACTCTGAAATAACTTACTGTGGCTTATCAATAACACTACAGCGAAGCCTAATGTGTGTAACTTCAAAAAGTTAAACAGGTTATTGACAATGCCTAGCCTAACTGCATAGTTAGGCCTTCTTACTGTCTGTCATGCTTCAACATTCTAGGGTAGGCTAGGCCTGTTTGTCAAACACACCTCTAGCTCACAGGATCTCCCATGGTATGCCTCACTTTATTTATGACATGAACTGGCAGAGTAGCTGCAAACTATAGATGTAGTATAGTCAGTATTGCGAAGTTCGGAACACTGCGAAGTTAGGACACCCCTATGATATAGGCTACACGATTTCACCATGACAACCTACAGCAAGAGCTAATTTCACGAAAAACTACGAAGCTACAGTTATTTTCTCTCCTAAATGACCCCACCATATCAAGTATATTTTCAGGTGATTTATACTATAAGATATAGTTTTGGGGTGTTTTAAGGCTTAGGTGTCCCAACTTCGCAGTGTCCATGCTACTTTAGGCTACTATACATACAATGTTAGTTATCAGATTTAGTCCCTACCAAAATTAAATTGTTGACAGTTACTCATATACTAATCAGTGACAGCAAACGTAGCCATTTATTTGATCCATTGATAAACCTGGTTCTAGCAGTTATTAGGCTGCTGTGGTAAATCTTGTCACATTGCCGAAGACTGTTTATATGTACTGTATGGCATATGTTGGGAGTGCCTGTGGTCTTACCTGGGCCTCATTGCTGAACACCAGTAACAAACAGACAATTTGCTTAATGAATAACCAGGTTAAATTGGTATGAATATTTAACAAATTATTTTCTATATTAAAGTATCAGGAAGTTCAATTTTGCAAGCAAGATTTGTGATGTCAAGGCAAAACTAAAATGATATGTTTTACCAATCACAAACAATCTTTCGTATTTGAGCCTAGCAAATGAACAATCTTTACTTTCTTGCACAATCAGACTTTTCTTGCACAAGTTAGATAAGAAAGTAGAAAATGTGTGTTGTAAATTACAATGGAAAGGTAGGTCACTTTTATAAGCAGACAATAAATTTACAAAATATTTATTCCTGATGCCTATTAATTCAGTTGTTTAAAATCTTCTTTATTCGTTTGTTTGTTGATGGGGGGGGGGGGGTTGGTGCTCTTTTATTCTATGTTCCATGCCTTGTTTTTGCTGTGTTTTGATCTGTAAGTTCTATCTATGATATCACCAGTTACTAGAATCAACCAAATTCTGATGATCTTGTAAATAGAACATAAAGGAAGACATTTTAATTTGACCAATTCCTTGATTTTGATTGGAATCCTTCATTTCAAAATGACTAGTTTCATGAAAGTATCTTCTTAATTATTGAAATTTTACAGATCGATGAAATGGCAAAATTAAAGAACAACCTACAATCAATTGGTGAACTGATTCGTGCAGATATATTGCCAGTGTTGAAGTGAGCACTCTCAACTGCAAGATGTATCAACAAGGTTAGTAGTTTTCATATTCTGCATTGTATGGAGACCAGTGGCGGAGCGTCCATACAACAGTCAGAGGGGGCGGATGCCCCCCCTGACGGACTCAAATGGACTGCTGGCACCCTTTTCAGCTTTTTACCACTTTTTACTTATTCGCAATTATTGACTTTTTTATTGCGCTCTCAAATACCTATTGACATTTGTCACATTTTGTTGGTGTAATTTTCTGACAAAATGGCGATGACACCTATTTATTCATCGTTTATCTGCAAATTAGCAAGGCCCG
>KN893517.1:18661-28675 GCA_000934455.1 Apostichopus parvimensis | reverse complement strand
ACAATAATTATATACAATAATTATACAATTATACAATAAAAAATACAATTGCAATTTCAAATTTCAAATTACAGTGCCCCATGCCATGGATGCTTTTATTTCTTTTGAATTCAAAAATGGGGGTGGGGGGAGAGGGGTTTCTTCACATTTCAGAACTAGTTTAACAAATCCCATCAATTCAAAGACTCACATTTTTGTTTGTTAGTTATCATTTTCTTTCCTTTTCTTGTTGCGTTTTGTTAGTTACTGTTATCGTTGATGACTGATCAGGAACTACCAAACAAACTGAAATTAGAGCTAAAGATAATAGAGGGCCAGATTAAATTCTACCAACATCATCTGGAAGATGCCTTAAAGTGGTATGTCTTGTAACTTGTTAGTTTACTATTTTCTCTTAGGCTGTATTGTGCATTGAACCTTTCATCATCTTGTGTTACCATAGTTACCCCTTGCAGAAAAGATTAGGTACCTGTAAAAGAAAAAATATGTTACTTAAGATCTCAAAATTTGCATGAGGATTGACGGATCAAGCTTGTTTTTTGAATGTTCCATTTGTAAAGAGACCAGAATTCTTTTCCACAATAAAGACTAGCACAAATGCAAGGTTGTCATCTTACATCTTTTTCATCTTGTCTCTGTTTTGTCCTTCAGTTTCCAAGAGGTGACAGTCTCAGAACCCGAGAACTCAGTTTCCTTATACTGGCAGGGAAGAGTTTATTGGCAACAAGGCGATGAAACACGCAGAGACAGATCAAAATGTTTAGATGCTCTCATGAAGGTTAGGCAGTGTTCTATGCTTCATTTTTTATCAGACTCACGCTTCCCAAACCGTGGGTTGCCGAGCTTCTACGGTGAGACGTAAGTTGGGGATCAGGAAAAACAAAAACTTGATCCATAAAGCAGTTTATCCAATGGAATCTGACAGTGAACATCCTCCCTGTGATTTGGATTCCAAGTTCTGATAAATGTGTTTTTTTTTTTATGGTGTTTGGAAAGCAGAGATTTGGATGCTTTTATGAAGACTAATTATGTTATGCATGATGATTTGACATTTCCACAATTACTAAAGAAATTTCTATAGCAAAGTTCCAAAAAAATTAGGTGCTCAGTGGTGGGAAGTTTGGCAAACAACCTATGTTCCAAGGAAATATCTTACAGCTTTCGAGATGCTTCTGCTGATAATGAACACATTCAGAAGGAGAGGAGCAGAAAATCTGCTGTAAACTTATTCCACCACTTTTCACAGTTATGATAACATTTCAGTATGAGCTATGTGTCATTAGTTACACCACAAGGAGCTTAACAAAAGCAACCCCTACCCTTCTGAAAAAAAGTGGCTATAACTCTCAATGAACTCCTTGAACGTTACACAGCAATATCGTTGCAACGTTACTGATTGTGTTTACACCTAGTGGTCGTGCCAGTTATCCAAAGTATTCTTTCAAAGATTGGAAGTGTCACAAGTCACATTTTGAGCTGTTTCTTTATTTCAACTGCTAAGAGTTTTAGCTATTTGACTCATACCAATAATTAACTTACTGTACCAGATTAATATTAATCTTATCACTTGTGCTTTTTTGTTGTTTCATCTCTGCAGGCTGCCAAGCTTGACCCTTATCATTCAAGTACTTTGCTTTACCTTGGATACTTTCACCAGCATGTGGTAGGAGACTTGAAGTAAGTCTAACTCGGGAAGAGTAGTGGAATGAGGTTTGGATGTGAACAACAGGAAAAATATCACAAGCCCTCTCTCTCTCTTTCTGTCTAAAAAAGTAGCTAATTGTGCTTCTTTGGTTAACTTCTTTCATCTTAATGTAACTCGTTAATGACACTAATAATGTCAGCCCTGATTCTTGTACTTAAATGTAGGCGAGGTAATTTACGTCAGTACGGAAAGTGTCTTAGGTCTAGGTTAAATGGTAATAATAGTTTAGAAATGTTAGCAGACTATGTCAAGAGTTCAAACATCTGTGGCGAGATTAGTTGTTTATGTATTGATCTAACCCAAAAAAGTATCTGGCAATATGAATGATCATCCACATGTCCAGTGTTATTGTTATGGACAAACGTGTAGATTGGCAACATGACAACCACAGAGCCATGACAGAATCAACATAGATAACCATACACTGTTTCAACTGTGTGATTGGTGCCCAGTATTAAAGTGAGGATTATTGCAAGGTTTCTCACTGGATTCCTTTTTTATTGTTTACCTATTTAATGTTTACTCACGTTGGTATCAAGAAAACTGAGTTCTCTCCATCTTAGTCATGTTGAATCTGAATTCTGTGTGTTTGACTAGCATTCTTTATGGAAACATTTGTCAGTAGGGGATGGCCAAAATGAAGAGTCGGGATAATCCAGTTGGTAGACTGCCAGATTTGTTGATCTAAAGTTTGTTAGTTAGCAGTGAATCCCATTCTATGATGCATATATTCTGTCTCTTGCTGTGGTTGTTTTCTTTAACGTTTTGTAATGACTATGGCCTGTAATCTACTTTAAAGGCATTGAAGACTCGCCCCAAACCGCATGCGGCCATCTGAAAAAGTTAACTTTCCGTTGCTCGCAAGTGACGTTTGTTTGTGTCGCTACAAAATGCAGATAGTACAGTAATGAAACGTGATACCTTGTTATCTTTAGCTGGACCTGAGATGTCCATCGCTGTATTGTTTGTACACTGTGCTGTGGGTATTGACCGCAGCTGTTTGTACTGACTGTACACTAGTGTCTAATTACCGATGGTAGTATGGTGTATTTTCTGGGATCGATGGTGGTGTCTAACACTTCTGTTACACCTCATTCGAAACTAGGTCAGATTACCGGCTTTTGACATTTCTTTTTGCGCGAGTCTTCACACCCTTTAAATGTTTATTAAAACAAAAGTCGAAACATTAAATTCTTGACATATTTTGATAATTCTGTTTTGTTTAATACAGTAAGGCCAAGAGATGTTACCAACAATCCTACATCTTAAACCCAGCGAGTGAAGAGGCAGGAAGCATGCTAGGAGATGCTATGATAGCTCTGGGAGAACAGGTACATTGATTTCCCTTAGTCAAACGAAGTGCTATGATAGCAGAAGCATGCTATGAGAGTTTATAAAATTCTATCTGTTTATCACTCTGAGGTTCTTCACAGCAAATTTGTAGTGTTTGATCAGTGTTTTTGCAAATAATGATGGAATAGGCCATATTTTTTTTTTAAGACTTCTGATTTCTTCTTGGTTTGAGATTAATATTATACAAAATTTTTCTGGGCAATGTAATTTTCAAACAATTTACAAATGTGTAAATTTTTAATTCCTTTCGTATTAATTTTCATCAACTGGGAATTTTTCTTAATGGTGTTGTATATGTAGCTAAGAGTTTTCTTAACCCTACATCTTTCTTTCTGGTTAGGACAAAGCATTTGATCTCTACAACTCTGTTACCAGCAAATCAGCTCCAGGCACTGCTAAGTGGGCGTGGCTTAGACTTGGACTCTACCATTTCAAGTTTGGTGACCCTACAGATGCAATTAACAGGTAAGGAAGGGAATTTTCAACCTTAACATTATGTAAGAACTGGAATGGAGGGGGGTGGGGTTGTTTATTGGGAGGGGAGGGGGCCTTGGCCCTTTTATTGGGGATGAGCTTGATATAGTGTTACTATCAAGGTTCGGTGGCAATTTAATTTAAAAGAAAATTAAAATTAATACCTATCTTGTGGCTTTAAACACAGACCAGGTGGTTACTGACATTTGTGATCAGATTAATGACAGCTTCTAAGAGTATATTAACATGGATGATATGATGAGAGCTTGCCAAGAGTCAATTTATAACGAGTCTTTCTAATGCTCGGTTTGTATCTCATTGTATGAACCGGACAGATTTTGCTTAGAACATGAATATTCCGTTTGTTTCTTTCCCTTTACAGTTTTCAGAGTGCATTGAGGGCGGATCCATCAGATAAGTATGTTAATCTTTGTTTTTTATTTCACAGATATTTGTTGCTTCTTCCCGCCTCTACAGATATGTAATGTCGTTATAACAGTGAATGGTAAATGGTGGCGGCTGTAGCCAAACTTGTATCTTTATACTTTGTTATTTTAAATATTACTTTTTAAAACTATTTATACTATTCTGCAGATGTAACAGATTAAATGTTTTTGTAAAATACAATTTGAAATCATGTATTTGCTATAGAATGACAAACCTGGTGTCTGTATCTTGTGATAGGCTTCAGATGAAGGTTGGATGATGGTCCTTCTTATGCAAGGATGGACTTAAACACACTACACATTACACACCACATACTACACACTGTACACTGCACAATACACACTGCACATTACACACTGCACACCACACACTGCACAATACACACTAGACACTGCACACCACACACTGCACAATAGACACTGCACACCACACACTGCACAATACACACTAGACACTGCACACCACACACTGCACAATACACACTATGCACTGCACTATACACACTGGACAATGCACACTGCACAATACACACTGAACACCACACACTGCCCACCACACACTGCACAATACACTCTAGACACTGCATAAAACACACTGCACTATACACACTGCACACCACACAGTGGACCCTGCAAAATTCTCACTGCACACTACACACTATGCACTGCACACTACACATTACACACTGCACCCTGCTTACTGCACAATACACACTTCACAATACACACTATTCACTGCACACTACACCCAACACACACTGCACACCACCCGTCGCACACTGCACCCTACAAACTGCACACTGCACAGTGTTAGTACTTGTCAGTGTTGTTCATTCCTTAAAATGAAGGATTGTTTCCCAAGAGAAATGTTTAATGAAACTCCTGTTTACAAAGACTTATGTTTTTATGTTTGTTATTATTCACAACTAGGCAGTGCTGGGAATGTTTAGGAGACGCATACATGAAGCGAGGGAGCTATACCGCCGCAATGAAAGCCTTCACGAAAGGAATTGAGGTTTGACTCTTATCTTTTGTGTTTCTCGTTTGTAGTAGATTATTTTGCTTTTGATGTAATAAAATCACTGAAATCTATCATCTGCTGTTAACATAAATCCCAAGTATTAGTCACAAAATTGATTACAATTATCATTAGTTGCTTCTCATTAAAGTTATTTTAAAACACACACAGTTATAACTTGCTATCAACATCTGTTCTATAAATTCATTATTTATTTAAGTACGGAAAGTGACTGATTAATCTGCATCTCATTAAGTAAGGTAGCATTGAGAGCCACACAAGTATAACATGCTATCATCATCCATTCTATTAATTCATTAAATATTTGATTTTTGGGATATTTTTGATATTTTTAATTCTTATGTTCAACAGCTAGGAGTCTCAACGATTTACTGCAGATATCAGTGAGTTTTTATCTCTTACATAGATTTACAACTATCCGTTCTGAATATTCAGAATGTTTACAAATATTTAGCAATTTGATTTATTAAAACAGACAATTGATTTCTATCGATGAAATTTGCTTTTAAGCATTCTCTGTTTTCCAATAAATTCACTAAGTGACGAATGTATTATTAGCGCAAGACCATGTAAACCATTTCTTCTGGTGCAAAAGGCACAGGTTTGCAGGTATATAGACCGTAAATATTAATGTACATAGTATTCGAGTCTGCCCTGATTGTTATATGCAAATTAACCTAGGCCTTGATAGATCTGTTGTTGGGGTAAAGTTGCCATATGACCAGATTTCACCCGGACATGTCCTCTCTTTCTTCCATTGTACAAGTGCATCCTGGTGGATTTCCAAAACTTGAAAATAAAAGGGTCCATATTTGTAGGTCATTCCAACAAGGTTGTATATATACATCAATAAAATATACAACAAACATATTTTTTTTGGACAACGATTTGGGGAATTCTGTCTACTCTAGGTTGTGAAGAGCAAGGCAGAGTGTTAAAAGTAACGGTAATGTCCTTCGGCCATTCTGATCTTACAAGGTTATACTATCATTTCATTGTATGGTATGCGAGTGTTGTAGACCATACATAAATACTTCATGATTTGTAGTAAGAATGGAACGAGAGAAAGACACAAGTCAAAGAGTTGTCTCTTCATATTGTCTCTCTCTTTCCTCTTTTTGTCAGAATTGCAGCCATTAAGCAGACCCTTGGTTTGTACTCCGAGGCTGTGCTGGATTATGATGAAGTGCTAAAAGAAACCAAGAACTACGTTCCAGCTTTAAAAGGTATCATTCCCCCTCCTACACTATGTTCCAGCTTTAAAAGGTATCATTCCCTCCTACACTATGTTCCAGCTTTAAAGGGTATC
Organism: Apostichopus parvimensis; assembly: GCA_000934455.1. Taxonomy (NCBI): domain Eukaryota; kingdom Metazoa; phylum Echinodermata; class Holothuroidea; order Aspidochirotida; family Stichopodidae; genus Apostichopus; species Apostichopus parvimensis. The sequence continues at coordinate 22,349 of KN893517.1, read as the reverse complement.
ATTCCCCCTCCTACACTATGTTCCAGCTTTAAAAGGTATCATTCCCTCCTACACTATGTTCCAGCTTTAAAAGGTATCATTCCCTCTGTTCCAGCTTTAAAAGGTATCATTCCCTCCTACACTATGTTCCAACCTTAAAAGGTGTCATTCCCCCTCCTACATTATGTTCCAGCTTTAAAAGTTATCATTCCCCCTCCTTCACTATGTTCCAGCTTTGAAAGGTATCATTTACTTCTACTCCTAACTTTTTAAAGGATTAAAGGCATTTTGTGAGACCTTGCTTTTTAAATAGGGTAGGCATTCATGTTGTGTATCTGATATGTTAAACTTTCACGTTGCATTAATATTTCCGTCAAAACTATAAACAGGTGACTTCCAAAACTTCAGTATTGATTTTTTGCCCTTTTTTGAGAATTGTAATATCAATATTTTTTTAAAAGTTTTGTTAAAAATGGTAAGGGTACAAAAATTTCATACATTAAAAAGAAAGTAGCTTCCAAAAGTAAAGTAAGTAGTTACTATTGCAGTATTTTAGCTAAAGTTTCAGCTTATTTTCTTTTTTTATTATTTAGGTCAAGGAGAAACTTTTTTGCGACTGGCTCAGATGTCACTAGTAGATTTCTTTAATGGCAGAGCAGTTGACTATGTTGAGAAGGCTATACAGACAGTTGCCAGGTAAGTATGTGGCAGAATTGTTTGTATGAAAGTGTGTGTGTGTAAGTATGACACCGAATTTGTCGGTGTGAGAATACCTTGGTTAGCGCATATCAGAATCGTTTGTGCGAGAATGTGTAAGTATGAGACAGAATTGTCTGTGTGAGAATAGGCTGGTGTTGTTTGTCTGAGAATGTATGTATGAGAATAGATAAGTTTAATGTAAGTTCTAATTGTTTCTGTGAGAACAGGGAAATGTTCTGTATGGCTCATATAAAGCTTGGGTGTGTCATGCAATCAGTGTTTCCGCTAAGCCGCTATGACGCGATTTTGATGCAATGGTTTGCCGATTTGACGCACTGGCGTTCAGAGAGAGAGAAAAAAAAAGAGGGTTTCATTTTCTACTGAATTTTATCCAGTGTGAATAGAAAAAAAAACATTTCAAAAGGCATGGTGTTCAGAACTTTAACTTGAAGTGAAGAAATTATTACTGTAAATTGTTTCCAATTTATCGTCAGAAATGTTAAATTAGCGATCGTTAACTTTACCGTAGCTATGTTTTTCTATACAGTCACGCAGATTTAGCTCGATGGTTGTAAAGCTAAATCATATAACGTAACGTGCACGTGCACTGATGCATTGCCTACACTACGATGGTTCGCACTACCAGCGTACTAAATATAATATCTGTATAGCCTTCCTTACATTACATTGCAACAGGGTTAGAAATAAGCGGGACGACGGGCGAGTCGCCCTAGCAAGTGCTAAAAAAGCCCTCCGAAAGCACAATTGCGAGGGCGAAAAAGAAAAGAGAAATATAAGAAAATCGCCCTCGTAATATCAGGTGTCTGTGTAAATTTAATGGTGACATGCTTTTGCTTTAGCTAGGGTTTGCAGTAGCAGCGCGAATCGCACAAACAGTTCTCACAATCCCGCATCAAATTTGAAGCAGTGCGGGAGGATCGCGCACAATCACCGGGAACTTATCGCACAGTCACTGGCAAATTACGGCTTCCACTAAGCAATTTCAGTACCAGCGACAATAACCTAAAATCCCCACAAATCTCCGATCACATGGTAGCCTAACTTCTCACTAAGTCAACATGGAACTCTAACCTAGCCATATCTTTATTCGCTCAAGTTGTGTCGCAAATAAAAAATATCCACAAAAAAACTGCAATCTTCGACAACATGTTAGCCTAACAACACACTAAGTCAATGGGAAATGTAGCCTAACCATCGGTTTGCAAAAAAAATAATAAAAGCAATACTTTGCGTAGCTTTGTTTACATACTTTCCTTGCTGCTGTTGTCGCGCGCATGGTAGCCGAACACCACACGTAGTCATCGGGAAAATCTAGCCTAAGCATCTCTTTATTCGCTGAAATTGTGACGCAGTTAGCTAGAACTAAAATATCCATGAAATACTGCAACCTTCGACCACATGTTAGCCTAACAACCACACTAAGTCAATGGGAAATGTAGCCTAACCATCGGTTTGCAAAAAAAAAAAAAATTCGGAGATTTGTTAACAACTTTCAATTTGCTGGAAATCGGCAGTTGTTTGGAAGGTATGTGCTATGTCTTAAAGAGGGAATGTTGTATTTTAAGTACACCGTTGCTGTGGCGATGGATTGAAGGTTATAACTTCGATTACTTTTCAGCGGTATAATGGTTTCGTATTTGGTGGTGAGTGATTTTATCCACACACGAAAAAATACATGATTAAAGGAAAGGGCACCTTCAGTGGAAGTAAACCTGATTTCAGTTGATGGGTTATTGGTTTTTCGTCATATATTCGGTGGATTGACGTTATTTGCTAAACGATCGCAAATTTTGGCAATTAAACTTTCAATGAATTTGCTATACGGTCGCTTCTAACTAGGGAGAGGGTAATTGTGCTTATTTAACTCTGATGAATGCTTACAAACTTTTCCGTAAACAGCATATTGAACTTTGGAAAAGCGCCCCCTTAAGCCTTAAAGAAGCCTTCGTAAATACATTAATGGGGGCGTTTTTAACTCATCATTTTCCAAAATAGCCCCCAAAGCCAAATCTTAATTCCCTACCCTGCATTGCAAAGTGGGCCTATTTGAGCCAAATTTAGCTGGTAAAAATAAAGCGTAATGTGCAACTAACTAATTTATCATTATTTAGCAATCATGGTTCATGGTTCAAGCTCATGGTTCCATGCCTCAATTTAAAAAGCAGACATTGGATTGGCCGATGTTTAGTACACAGGGGCGTAGCCAGTATGTAGCACTGTAGGCCTGGGCCTACCCTTTTTTTGGCCAAGTTATCTTTTTTTTTAAAAACACCCATAATTCAAATCCATTAGCTTGCTGGATGAGTTTGAGAGTCTAGACAGGAAAACCTATTGAAATGAACCTAGCAAGAATATGGCTAAATTATGTGACCTATTCTTCTGTCATCTAGGCTGTCATTTTTATCGCGTGCCGTTTCAATCAACACTCTACCCGCTGAAAAAGACTAGGATCCGATCTTGTTAGTTTTTTAACATCTAGTTAAGAACCTGTTTATGCAGATATTATTTCAGTTGAGAAACATTCCACAGTCAAATAAGCCTATCGTTGATTAACAGACTTTATAGAGCTGCAGCACTTTGTTGCCTGTTGTTACTGGCTTACTCTGTACCTTGCTAATTTTAAATACATTATGTAGTATTGAATTACGTACTATTTTAACTCGTTTGTTTGTTGGGTTTAAAAGTGATATTGAATGAGGTGTCTCAAGTTACCAAGGAGGCCAGGGAACCAGAATGAACACTCGGGAAGGGCCGTTTCCGGCCATCTGGGGGGTTTGTAAAACCAAAAATTTTCTTGTATGCTCCGCGCCAACCGATGGTGGCGCTCCGCTCAGATAGTCGTGCCAACAACTTTGAAAATCCTGACTACGCCCCTGGTTCTAATACTGTCGACAAAATGTAACATCGTGAAGAGTCACGAAACATTGAAGGATTGTGTTTTTGGTTCAATAAGATAATTTGCCCAGAATTTTACCCCTCCACTTAGACC
>KN893517.1:0-18014 GCA_000934455.1 Apostichopus parvimensis | reverse complement strand
TTTTTTTTTTTTTTTTTTTTCCTTCCCACCCAGGGCCTCTGTTCTACGACCTGATCTTTGCTGTTTGTGGAGTATTCTCGGCTCTGCGTGTTCTCTCCTCGTCCCGGTCGATAGAGATCTTATCAGGTACGCAATTAAATCTCGTAATCTAAACTTTTCTCCAGCCAGCACCAAATAGTAAGCAAGTTTGGGGGTTTCTCCATGATGTTTGCAAATCTCTGTGCCTTATAGAAATTTGCATAAAGTTATCTTTTAGCTGATCTGTGTAGCATCGTCTATCATTAATTATGAAAGCTGCATGGCATGAATAAGTTAATACCCTAGCAAAAGAGGGGGGAAAGAAATAAAAGGAAAAATCAGGCCGTTCTTTTAAAGGTGAATTATACCGATGCATAGTCGTTGCTTTAGGGCCTGGCATTTTCTCTTGAATTTATTTTACAATTTAACTTCATTTGTTGAAAGATGTTAAACCTTGCAAACACGACAACTCCGAAAGTAAAGCTTGGATGAACTGGATATTCCTAGGGAGTAAATAAAAAATTTTGCTGACCACTTGAAGTCAACTATGGTCAAATTTTATAACCTTTTGGGCATGTTTTGCAGGAATATTCTAATGTCAAATGTGGTAAGGAATCCCTAAAGCCTGTTGGCTTCCTGATTGTGTGACCTGATGAAACACAAGCTTACAAATATTATGCAATGCAGTAAGTTTGCATACATACATACATTCATGAAATGTAATACTATTCCTGAGTTAGTAGCTATTCATTCACAGTCTCACAGCTTGTTTTTACAATCAGCACTTGAACTCTTTGCTTTGTAATCAATATACATTTTCCCCATCAATAATAATTTCAGGAATAAATTTGGCAAGGAATGAAATCGTATTACAAATTTCATAGCATATTTGGATCGCAAACCATCAGGGATAAATTTTAGGTAGTTTTGTTGCTTTTACAGGAAGTGACAGTTCGCAACATTGGCCAACTAGCCTGTCTCTACTACAAGTCACACACAAGTCACATACATACACTCACATACAAGTCACATACATACACTCACATACAAGTCACATACAAGTCACATACATACACTCACATACAAGTCACATACACATACATACACTCACATACAAGTCTCATCCCATGGACAGGGTGTATAGCAGAGCTCAATTTAAGCGACAGCACCACCCGTCTTTGCCTCTACCACTTCTTGTGCTGCCTTTAAAACTTGTCCTTTATTGACGTCGGCAACTGTGGAGGTCCATTTTTAATCAAGTTGCCATAGATGCCATCTATTATTATTTCAATTAAATGAAATTTCATTATCAGACTAAATCAGGGCTTAAAAATTGTCAGAATTGCCACGGATATCTGTGCTGGAAAACAGCCATACAGCAGCCTCGGAAAAAATGAGGATTTTAGATGAATGTTTATACTAAGTATCGTGTGAATGGTTTCTATTTTTGGCAATTCTGTATATGGTTTCTCTCAACTTGGAAAAAAATATCTTGGTGTCCTTTCAAATTTTTTGAAATTGTATGGGGCTGTTTTGAAAAGCTATCTGATTTGAAGATCCAAGACAATTTCTATCTTGATCTGAAAAAGTTGCCGCCTTGCCACTCCCCACCCTTACTTAAACTCAAAATTTTTGTCAACGTTTGGCATTGCTTGCACACCCCCACTCCTCCCCCCCCCATCTCCCAACAATATTTGCTAAGAATGCTGTACCAACTGAAGTGCATCCATGCCACAATTGCAATTAAAGGCTAAACAACAGATACTTGTATAGCGTGTGGTTACAATTTTTGTAAAAATTTAATTTGATTATGAAGTTTTTGTTGTTGTTTTCATTTATTCCACCCCCACAGAGTTAATGTTCCATCTTCCTTGCTGCCTGCCTCTAAAGTTACAAGTGGTATAAACGAGACAAGACAACTGGGCAAGTCTGAACTGCTGGCACTAGGAGCACGGTAAGGAAGCGGTTTATACGTTGAATTGGCTTGGTATTTCACGAAAGATGTACTCACGATGTTATCCATATAAGTTATTCCCGATCCAGGAGATGTTGGGATGTGATATCTTCCTGTTTATTAAAGATGTTTCAAGGCCAGGGGACTGTCTTTTTATATGTGCTGCATACCCCGTGTAACTTTTTATTTTCTGGATTTGAATAAGACGTATTTGAATATACCTCTTGCGATATTTCCATTGTGTATAATTAAAACTCAGCGTGGGTTTCATAAACATGGTTCTCATGCAAAGTTACGTTCTGATGGGATTGGGATGATGATAAATTAATGGAAACAGCGTCAGGAGGTCATATCTTAGACCATCTGGCGTCACATTGAGCGGGGGCTGGGGGGGGGGTGTCATAGTTGATCAATTGTAAGCTTATCTTCAGAAACATGTAATAAATTTTGGTATAAGAGTTTCAGATCGAATGCAAAACTTTTGTTTCATGCATAACAGTCGGCAAATTTATCCATCTACTATCCTGACCTTCACTTTTATGCGGATACCAGGAACTTGAAAACCCCTTAAATTTAACCCTTACAGCCTGCATGAGAACATGGAATATGAAATGAGTGAAAAAAATCAGTCTAAAACGTCTTGGCAATCATGTGGTCGTTGAACTTTTCTTGAAGTTTTTTCATGTCTTTCAAGTCATCTTGGATTTCTAGAAGAAGTTCTTTCTGTTCGCTTTAAAAAAGTTTTGCGATCAAAACATATCTCTGCACGTTCAAAATATTCAACCAAATGTAAATGTCTAATTTTATTTATTATTTTTTTTCCACATAGATGCTACACCAGAGCGTTACAGTTGCAGCCAAATAGCGGGAACTTGTGGTGCGATCTCGGAGTCAACTATTTCCACCAATCGGAGATCAGCAAAGATAATGAATCAATGATGGCAACCAAAGCTTTTCAGGTTATTTTCAGTCTCAAGACCATTTTTCATTTTCAAATTTTACTAGAGCGTGATTTAAACCTGTGCCGACAGGAATCCAGTCTTTAGTTGGCGATCATCTTCATAAAAATCAATTCTTTACTGGCGGGAGGGGGGGGGGTCAGAATAAAATCACAGGGGACATCATTTGTTTATTATTTCCTTGTTAGTTTTATTGGTTCTTCACTTGCTTAGATAATTACCTATTACAAAGATAGAAATCTCTTGAAATCTCTTCCATGCTGCTTTCTGGGTTGCCTTGGATGAAACTGGGATAAATATTTGAATAATTAATTTCCCTGTTCTTTCTCTTGTTCATTTGCTTATACCTTTCCATTTTGCAAAGGAATGCTGAATTGAAATGTTCTAAATGAATCATTACAATATGTTTTCCAATTTACTGTTTACTCAAATGAAAAAATAAAAAAAATAAATCCATCACAACTTTTCACAAAATTTTGACTTTAGCTCAATAATTTGAAATCAACCCTTGACTGGACATGGTAGTGAACTGCACTGTTAATGAATTGTACCGTCACAAATAGCATCAACCGTGACCAAATTTAATGCAAAACGCTACTCTACGGTAGATATTTGAGTCAATTTTGATAAATCTTTGTATGTTCTTTGATGCTAAAATCCGATGACAATGAATCTAGGAGGATGTCTTGATTTGATAAATTGATTTGATAAATTTGATAAATCTTATTTCTTGAGAAATATTTGGTAGGTTTGAAAAACTTGTCAACCAAATTCAAAACATTGCTGTCATATCATTTACTGTTTTTGTATCTCATAGATAAAAGATCATTTGAGTGTAGTTTTGTAAGATCTGGTCGTTTGTGAAGTACATAAATCTTTTCTAATTTTATTAAAAATCTAAATGTTTTATATTATTACAGTGCATTCATAAAGCTCTAAGTCTGGATGGAACAAACCATAAGTATTGGACTATTCTAGGTGTTATTTGCAATTCTAATGGTAAGTACCAGCTTGATAAAACAGTGTTTCTGTTGAACTATCAAAAACTGTCAGCAACAGTCCTGGGAAGGTCCTCGTAAAACTTTTTCCACTTTCAAGACATAGGCATTTCATATCGGAAGACTATCTAAACATCTACATTTCATTTTCAGGCCTGATGAGCCCTGGGGGGGGGCAGCATGTTCAGGGGCTACAGTGTCAGAACCCAGGGTCTGTTAGAGGACCTGTGGGTATGATAGGATAAAGAACAATGTCTCTTTTCATTTGAACAATTTACTTTAGATTTCAGAAAGTGGACCAGAGGGCTTATTTGTCTCTGACTGTCAATGCCATTGGTAATGTAATGTATGCCCCTCTCTCGCCCCTTGCCCCGCCCATTCTAGACCCCCTTTCCACTATGATTTAATGGAAGGTTTGTATCAATGGCTCGTTTTTCGTGTGCAGGTATCAAAAGACCGTCCATCTCACAGCATTGTTTCATCAAGTCTATTGAACTGGAACGGAATGTAAGTAACGAAAGATGAAAAGTCTCTTTTAACAGACGGAGATGCTCCATATGCAAGATTTCTAGATTTGTCATTAACAAACTATCTTTTTTCTGCCGGCTTACCCCAAATTAAAATATGACAGCCAAAGAAATATGATTATTCGACTTGAATTATTACAGGTGAAACAAGTATATTTTTTGATCACTGACAATATAAATCTTGTATTCTCAACATAAATATCTTTATTTCTTCTGGGGGACCAGGTCTATATGTGAAGTAAAATTTCTGCTGATTAATCATAAATATGTCTTTCTCAGTAAGAAAGTTTGATATCACTGAACAAGGGACCAACGTCGTTAGTTGATGAACTTCTTGTTATTGTCCTTACTAGGCTAGGTGTGACTAGATATTACAAAGCAGGTTAGATTTACAGGTAAAATGTTGATGTCTGTTTTTTCGAACAATAATTTACTTTCTCCAGGAAAGTTTTTACACATCTGCCTTCATTAATGCACCAGCTAACAATTCATTTACTTTTGAAGTGCATTTCATGGCGAGAGAAATGACACATAAAAATGGTTTTATGAGCTATGTTCTCTGCAATCTGGTTTCATGCTTTGTCCTTTTGTTTAATGTTTGAGATGCTCTCCTAAAGTTCCTCTTTGAAACATCACTTTACATATATTCACTACTCCTTTATACATAAACAGAATGTGGTGGCCTGGACCAACCTTGGAGTCTTGTATTTAATACACGGAGACATCAAACTGGCCCACAAAGCATTCAAATTTGCCCAGAGTTTGGAACCGAGCTACGTCCAATGTTGGATAGGACAGGTATTGAGGCTGTGTGCATTTTGTCAAATTCTTGAAAGTCAGAATCTCGCATTTTTATAATCCAATTTCTATTGACAGGACAGTGAATAAACATCTTACATCTTTCACGTTTTAGAGAGAGAATAAAAACTTAAGGATATTCGGGGGGGGTGGGGAGATTTGTCACCTTGTTCTGCACGTTATCTTGATCTGGAATAAGGATAAATATGTATGTATTTCGAAATTATTTTAATTTTTAATAATATTTACAAAGTACTGTATAAATATTTAATATATGAATAAATAAATAAATAATTCTTGTTTGATGCAGCAAGTGGTGGTTCTTGAAGCTGAATAAGACGCAATCATTTTCCGTTTTCTTTTGCCTTTAGGCAATCATTGCTGAAACCATTGGCAGCGATGAGACGATGGATTTATTCCGTCATACCACTGAACTAGCAACTCACGTAAGATATCAATTAACTTGGTACCTATACATGGTACCTATGGTACCTATACATGGTACCTATACATGGTACCTATTATTCCGTCATACCACTGAACTAGCAACTCACGTAAGATACCAATTAACGTCATACACACTCTCTTCCCTTATATGAACATAGGCAATTTTTTGTTTGTTTGTTTTTTGTGTTTTTCAAAAGGGTGAAATATTTTATGCTATGAAGATGTCCATTGAGTAACAAAGAAGGACCAACTTGAAACCTAAGCAACCCTTCATGGTACTTCAGGAAACATGTTATAAAACCAAACTCACAGTAATCCTTTGAAATGCTTAATATGATATTTCTTTATTTATATACCCTATGGTCCATGTCAAAATAATTTTAGGACAGTATAGAAACACTTTTGAAATAGCACTTTTTTTGTCATCTTAAAATTCCTGATTATGTTTTCAGAACCAGTTTTGGTAATAATGTAATATTATATCAATATTGACAGCCAAATGTAACGATGATAGTGAGTTTTTACTTTTGGTTACAGAACGAGGGCAGTATCGGGTATGCGCACTGGGTTTGCCAGACACTTCTCGATCCAAACCTGGACCAAGGTTCACCACTCTATCGCTACAATATACTACAGATGAGTGCAGTAACTCAGGCGCTGGTCGTCATGGAGAAACACAATGGTATGATGGGAAAATATTTGTGATATCCCATGATTTAGTATTCAACAGTTGACATAGGGTATTTAATTTGTTTTGCAGGGATAATATTTGTATGGCTCAACGTAAAAATACCTTGTAGACATTATCCTCAGTAAATTCAAGGATGATACCCAATCATCATTCCTTGGTTACCAATCTTTATTCCTGAACATTCCCTTGGTACTGGTTAAGCTATACACAGACCCCAATTCTACCATGTTATGTCATATTTTGTTAGATATATGCATTTTCATCTATATGTATATGTATTGTTTATTTGTATTGATATTGTATGTTTGTATTGTTTTGTTTGTATTTTATCTATATGTATTGTTTCATCTATATGTATAATTCTTTCTCTATATCGGGTAGATCGATGCCACACTGACCCTTCTGCTCTGATGATTCATGGACTGCTACTGGAGAGACAAAAACTCTATAGATCTGCTGTTAAAATTTACAGACGGTAACATTTTACCCATTAAAATTTGTCCTTTTCATTTTGTATTATTCCAAAAGAAGCAAGGAATAGAAGAAGGAGTTTGGTATATAAAATGGTAAAATTTAGAAATGGTTACCATGGTAATAGACATGTTTTTGAAGAAGACAGAGAGAAGTCTCGATCCCATCCTTCCATCCTCACCCATCTGTCCATCAAGCTTCTGTTAAATTAGAAAAAACATTTTTTTATGAAAGATCTGATTTTGATAAGTAGTCAAATGTCATAAACAGTATAAATTAACTGTTGCCATGTTAAGAATTATTCCACCTAGAGGTGATTGATTAATTGTATTTATTGAAGGCTACACTTTATGTCATTCCTCACTATTCACTAGTTAAATTCTTTGCCTGTTGTTTACTGCAAAGGATTCCAACATTTCCTAAATGTTTATAACAACGTGTGAAAACACCTTCAATCTTTTGTAAATTAAAACCTACACTTATTTGAACCTTGCATTAAGTCGGCGACTTCCGGGAGGGTACATCAGGGATTTGATTGCCCGTTGGCATATGATCTGTTGACGATAAAATTCTTAGCCTTAATGGTTTATGCAGATACCATCACTTGGTAAAGACCTTCAAGAAATTCTCTCTCCGGTAAATTTTTTCAGTAGGTTTCGGATATATGAGTGCAATTCGCCGGTTTTCCAGGCGCTAAGATAAAGTGGAAATATTTCCTTACTACTGGAATAGATTCACAAGTAGCAAACACATCAGCATCAGATAGGGTAGAGAGATTAATCCAAAAATAGATTATTCTAAATTTGTAGATTCTCTCTTGTCAGATTGTAGATATAAGATGAACTGGTTAGCTTTGCAAGTTCAGTTTTAAGTTCAAAATCCTGGATGATGATGAACCTTTCTCTAGTGATTTGAAAAAAAGCCCAAAAAACAGAATTGCTACTGGCAGAGGTTTGGAAGAAGTCAAAGGCCAGCTTAGGTCATCTATGACTTAAATAAGATCAAATACTTGTTAATAAGCTAAAATAAATAAGTTAAAGCTTCATTATTAGTTTCTTATTTGGGGGGGGGTGTATGTTGTCTGTGGTGGATGTCAAAGGTCATTTTAGACCACTAGCGGTCATGACCAGATAACCATGTGTAACAGCTAACTTATAAAGTCAATCTTTGGTTTATTTCCATGAGGAACCACTCAACAGTTATTGGAGGGAGGTCAAAGGTTGTTTGTGTCTTAACTGTGTTGGATTTTTAAATATTAAGAAGTCGCTTTGCAAATTTTGGGGGGTCTTTACCAATTGGGACATTTTGTAGTGTATCGACTGATATTCATGTTGTAATCACATTATCACAGTTTCAGGTCAAATGCCTTATGCAGACTTTAACATAAAACATACAAAGAGTGAAAAATATTGATTCTAAGAATTCTCATAAACATCCCTCAGTTGGAAATTGTCATACAATTCCATATGTTTGCATGGAAAGGATCATTTGCTGTGTTATTTTTCCTCATGACTGCAAAAAGGATTGATAAACTTCTTCTTTAACTTGTTTTACATTGTACTTGCATTTATCTCTTCCGGGTTGAGAAATCTCAGAGAATATCCTCTTTGACATCTGTTAGATGAAACAGGATAAGATCAATGATTTATGTTTTCCATTTGTTTTTTCATATTTTTATAAATTGCCGCCCTCTAGCTGTGTCGAGGAGCTTGAGAAACGCAGCGATGAATCAGAACGGTTACTTGCTGCTAGAGTAAACTTTGCCAGATGCCTAAGGTAATTTCCTTACCAATTTTGTCAATCATACAAAGAAGTTAAATGTTACAAAAAAAAGCAGAGTTTTTGATTCGATATCATTAAATTTTTGATACTTACCTAACCTATAGTCCTGTGACAAATACAGTTCAATAACGTGACTAGCAAGCTTGTATTTGAAAATATTGATGGAACGTCGAAGAAAAGAAAATTGACAGCTTTTGAGTCGTAAATCTTTTAATCGCAAGTTTTGTCGGTGAACACCTGCGGACAATATGATCGCACAGATTGAGAAAAACAAAAATGTTGAATAAAAACGAATAGAAAGAATAATATACAAATATATTCATCCTTCTTTTCTGAATTCCATGCTGAGACAGTAGGAATCTTTGGTGTGGGTGTATTGTATGTATTGTATTGTATGTATTATGTATGTGTTGTATTATTGTATGTATTATTGTATTGTATGTATTATATGTATATGAATGTATGTATTATTGTATGTATTGTAATGTATTGTATGGGGTGTGTGTATAAGTAGGCTATGTGGTATGTGTACATATAAATGTGTATGTGGTATGTGTGTGTATGTGGTATGTGTACATATAAGTGTGTATGTATAAGTATGTGGTGTGTGTTCATGTAAGTAGGTGTGTGGTTTGGGGTATACGTATGTGGTATCTGTACATATAAGTGTGTGGGTGTGTGGTTATGGGTGCATGTATAAGTATGTGATATGTGTACATATAGGTGTGTGTGGGTATGTGTATAAGTATGTGTACATATAGGTATGTGTGGGTATGTGTATAAGTATGTGTACATCTAAGTGTGTGGTATAGGGTAAAATTATGTGGAATGTGTGTGGGTATGTGTTTGGGAAGGTTATATTTATAATCATGTTGCAGTAAGTACTTCAGCTTATCATATGACACAATAAATAGTACATTAAAAAAAAGTTAGAGGATGTCTCGAACATTGAAACAGGATATCCAGTTATGACAGTATACGTTATTCAAGAATTGGACTTTTGACTCCTTGGGGCTTTCTTTTGTTGCTAGCAAAAGAAGTAAAACATTGTCTGCACCAATTAAAGGAATTTTTTTCCCTACTACAAGAGAAGGCAGTTAGTTACTTCATAAGGTATCAGGTCATAGAATTTGCAACAATAAGTCAGAAATTAGCAGTTCAACTTTGTTTTGTAAATAACATAAACACATATGTATGTCACAGTGGTCATTTAGATGCAATTATGATGACTTGAGTGGTACAAATAGACAACATATTGGCAACCACATTGTGTTGATCTGAACAATTTCCTTTCAAATTTAAGTACTTGAATACTGGCTTAATTATTTAATAGCTGTGGCAAGGGAATCGCTGAGAATGTCATTGCATCGGTTAAAACCTTACTGTTTAGCTTTCTGTGTTTATTTTTTCATTTATTATTTCATTTTTGTTTCATTTATTATTTCATTTATTATTTCATTTATCTTTTTTCATTTTTTGTCCTTTTTGTGATGAAGTGTTATCTGATTCCAGGAGGTCCAAAAGATTGACATGTTCTGACGAAAGTTATTATTTTGTTTCTTTTTGTAATATATGATTTTTAATATCATGTGATTGAAATTTTGAGTAACCGTATAATAAATCAAAGCATTTTTCTGCTCCTTAGTGCTTGTGGGATGACAGACGAGGCCTTAAACCAGTATGAGGCTGCGGGCTCACCAGCTGATGAAAACAGCCGTCTCGGGTATGCCTTATGCCTTTACAAGGCAGGTAACTATGAGAGATGCTTTCAAGGTAAGTTTTAAACTTCTTATTTATACAACAACAAAAAATCCCAGAGAATTGTACATTTTTGTATTGACGCAACTGGTCGCTGAGAGCAAAGTTTCTTCACAGGATTTGTGCATCTTCTCACCTAGTCAGCAACTGTCTGCATAACTTAAAATCTTTCTTCATAAAACAGATGTGAATCACTTGTGATTAAGAGAGTTGTTTTGATTCATGGGGCAAATTATAAATGTATATCTGTTTATGTGTTAGTTTGATAAGACAAGGAAGGCAACAAATTATATATATATATGGTACGTGACTTGCGTTAATTATTAAGGAGTTTTCAATTTTTGATTTCAGTATATCAGGAAGCACTGGAGGCTTGTCAAAGTGGCGATTCCGAGGCTCATATTCTTGCCGCTCTGGGTATGGTAGCTTATAGGTGCGATAATGTTACACAAGCGAAGACAATGCTTTTCAAGAGGTAAGCCTGCAAGCAGACAGCTATTAACATACGTCAACTGGGAAAAGTTATTCTTAGGAAACTGCTATTTGGTGAGAGAAAATATCGGCCGGTTGAGATGTCTTAGGTTCTTAAGCTTGTGTGTAAATAGATGAGTACTGAACCAATATTTGGGGACTGTGTGTTTGAAAGTTGTAAAAAGTTGAAGGTTCTTAACGCCCAAGGTAAGTTAATATAATATTTCATGTGAGCTGTGAGTTCCATGGCAATGGAAGCTTAAAATAAGATGGTAGTTGTACTTTAGGTGAAACTTTTTTAATTTTTTTCCAAAAATTGGTAATTGTTTTAACCTGGTTTCAATAGTCGGTTATCAGACATAAGATGAAACAAAGAAATTATGTTTGGTATATAAGTGAAAATGGGAAATATTTTTCTCAAGGGAGACATGTCCATCGAGTTTTTTACACATATCAATCAGAAAACAGCAAACTAAGATATTAGCCAAGTTTCTCCCTGCCAACAACGTTAATTGGCGAGTAATTAAGGATATTTGCAGATAATGAGAAAAGTGTCCACGACAAGTTCCACAGTTAAAATTAATCGCATACAGTTTTCCCACACCCACTAGTTTGAATTCAACCAATCAGAGATGCAGGTTTAGTTATGAGCCGTTGCTAAAAATAGATTCAAGACTTTGCGTTGGTACAACCAGGGAGTTGTTATGGAACTCCCTGGTACAACTCACTGATCTGTTAGTGTACAGATCAGTGGGTACAACTGCCATATAGACTGTACACAAATCAAGAATGGTGTTGTATTACGTAGGCCTATTGGTCAATGACGTTCGTAGTGTTTAAATATTCATATTATGGGCGAGGTTTATTGGGATCCCAACGGAAAATATCTTGGAGAAAAACAAGTTGAAAGTTGCAAATTTTTCGACTTTCATGCCACCATTTGAAGTAAGATTTAAATAGATAAGCTAGTTATGTATGTCGTTATGGCATAGTGGAGTCAGTGAGGTTGAGAAAAATCACAGAAAAGGATGCAAAATGCTGCTTTAAGACTGAAAGAATTAACCACAGACATTTGTCTCCAATCAAAAGAACCAATCAAAATCCTTGTCTCTCAGTAATAACTGTTTCCAAAATTCGAACTTTAAAAATTCTGCAAATGATTAGTTTATCTTTCGTCATGTTGTTTTTCCTTTGTATAAATTTTGTTACTTTTTTCGTCAGTTCACAGAAGGTACCACCTTCAGGACCGGGCTTGAAGGCTCTGTGTGCAATCGGACTGCTATCTGGTGATGCAACTCTCTCTCGGGCTGTTATTGCAGAACTTGAAAAGCAATCCACAGATGTTTCTATGGTGAAGGGATTGACCGTATTGAAGAGTGCCTTACTAATTATGGAGGTCTGTATGGATTTCTAATTTAGTTTTTTTTAAGTATTTTAAGTTATTATTCTCCTGGTTGGTTCAGAGTGATTGTCATTTGTTTTAATTCATGTACATTCTAGCTGACTCTTCTGTCAGTGGTGTGTAAAATGTAAACAGCTTAGTTGTTCTAGCTTAATTGTGCTACACAGAAACCATCTGAAGCAGGTTTCTACACAAATTATATTTCTTGCCGTGAAATGCCTTTGATTATAACCTCATAATAGGTTATGAGAGTAACAGCATCCGTCCTTAATCTTGTTTTTGAGAGTAACAGCATTCTGTCCTAAATCAAACATGCAGAGTAAGTCAGGTGTATGACCTTCACGATGAACATGCTGTCCTAAAGTCTAAACATCTTGTAGCACACACTCATGCCCTGGAGTTGGAATTAATTTACAACAAATCACAGACTAAGATATTCACAAAGGCCTTCTCACCCGCCCCCCCCCCCATTCCCCTGTTTGTTGAGAACATGAAAAAGTTCCAGCCTCACTTTATCTGTACATTTGTTGAGCATTAATACATCTTCCAGTAAAATTCTATTAGACTGGTAATGGAAAATCCGAACAAACCAACAAATTTTGGAATTCCAGATTAGTTTGACAATACCTGTTTGTGAACCTGGTAGAGTAGAATGTATAAACGAATATATAATAAAGATATAAAACATATCTTTTGTAGAATGTTGAAATTTGCATTGTGGTTTTTCTCTTGATATCGTCATAAACGTATGAATAAATTTCTCATGTTCCCAGGGTCAAAAGGATAAGGCCTTAGCTACCATCATCTCGTCCATTCACAGGTAATGATTTTTCATCGAAGCAGTGGTCTGTATTCATTCATCTTCTAGGATTACAATAAAAGTGTGCTTTGTAACATTGACCAGTTTGAACAAGAGTACTTTGACATCAACTCTCAATTTTTCTCAAAACACAGACGTATGAGGTTAATGTAAGAGCTACCAATGTTTTAATTTCTATGTTACGTCCACAGAACTATGTCATTGAAAATTAAGAGTATCAAATCCAGACAAATGACTGGTCTCAATAATAATGGTTTGTCTAACAATGATGGGCAAATTGAATGTAGTTCAATCAAAGTTAAATTACTTGTGATCGGGTAGAATATCTTCGCCTGTAAGGATTGCTTCATGATTGTAAACTGTAGCTCGGAGGTCCGTTGTCATATTCTTCCTCTTTGACAGCCAAGTCAGAGATTTTTCTTTGTTCATTTTAAGGTTCTGAAGTCATTTTTATAATTCAGTTCTTGATGAATAGTTAATTGATCATGTCCTTCTGCTTACAGGTATCCATGGTTACCGGATATATGGCAGACAGCAGCCGAAGTGATTATTCACAGTGGAGCTTGTCAAGCAGAGGTACGTATTGAACTGAATATTGCCGACTTTGACAGATTTTGAGAGAACAAGAAGAACCTCAATCATTTTGACATCTTGTTGTTCACTTAACACAAGTACGACGGCTGCATATGCGTTTCCTCTGATTGTATCTCTCGTATCTACGTAAATCTATGTTGGCCTGCTATAAATGAGTCTGGCTTGCAAACCTGTAGTGGTTATCGTTTCTTGATTATGTTAATAAATTTTGGAGGGGAGATGGGAGCTAAACATATTGTTTTTGCCAAAAATGAAAATGTATTTTAGGGCTTGTATAGTTGCCGCCATAGGCCCCTGTCTTGGGTCTTTATTTTGTCATTTGGAGTGAAGAACTGCTGTATTCGGCAAATTGTCAAGAGAAAAATGGAAGTTTGTTTAATGTTTGGTAGGCAAAAGTAGTTTGCCAATGTGTATCATCTTACGGTCTCTTTTAATGTTTTCTAAGTGAAAATGTGTACGGTTGACATGCTCTTGCTTGGTTGGCTTGTTGGGTGGGTGGGAGGGGGGGGGACCAGGAGCGACCAGGAGCAAGAGAGAGGGAGGGTGGTTACAATATGTCTTTTCCGACATCTCGCCTTGTGTATGGGTGTACGTGCGTTTGTGATGCCCAGCTTGTAAACACAATATCTCAAGAATATAAGTTTTGGCAAATCTCATATTTAATATTGTACCACATTGAGTACAAAAGCCTATTGTTTTTGGGAGGTCAAAGGTCCTTTGGGGTCACCAGGGGTCAAATTGTGAAAACCTTGTAAACACGATATCTCAAGAAGGTAAGCTTGGGCAGATCTCATATTTAAGATTTATATGTACCACATTGAGTACAAGAAGCGTATTGTTTTTGGTGGAGGTCAAAGGTCAATTGGGGTCACCAGGGGTCAAATTGTAAAGACCTTGTAAACACAATTTCTCAAAAAGGGAAGCTTGGGCAGACCTCATATTTGGTGTGTAGAAATGTCACATTAAGTACAACAAGCCTATTGTTTTTGGTGGTCAATGGCCATTTGGGGTCATCAGAGGTCAAATTGTGAAAACCTTGTTAACATGATATTGCAGAAGAGAAGCTCGGACAAATGTTATAGTTTGTTTGTTGATGAACTATTTCAAACTAAAGGAGCCTAGTATTGCTTTTAGTGTGGGTCAAAGGTCATTTGAAGTCAATAGGTCAAATTGTGAATGCCTTGTAAACATGATATTGCAAGAAGGGAACCTTGGACAGATCTCATATTTGGTTTGTAGATGTACCATATCAAATGTAAGAAGCCTATCATTGCTTTTGGTGGAGTTCAAATGTCATTTGAAGTCAACAAATGCCAAAAATTTACTTCACTCCCCTCTTACCTGTCCCTCTACACTAACGCACCTTCCAAAACATAATATCCCAAGGAAAGCTTGGACGGATCGCATATTTGGTATGTAATTGTACCACATTGAGTAAGAAGCCTTATGTTGTGGGCGGAGGTCAATGGTCGTTTGAGTTCACCAGGGGTAAAGTTGTAAAAACCATGGTTTACACAATATTTCAACAAGGTCAGATATCATATATAGTATGTTGATGTATCTATCACATTTAGTACAAGAAGCCTGTTGTTGAGGTCAATGGTCATTTCAGGACAGCCTGTGTCATTTTGAATATATTGATTGTCACATCACACTGCTTTTCACTGTATGACTAATATCAGACAAGTATGTTGTACACCCTCACTATAAATTACGTCAGATTCATGAAGAAAACTGCTCATGTTACATCCTCGAAACCACAATGCATTTTTGCATTCTATTTACGTATCATTGTCTTCTAACAGATCGCTGCTTTGGCTATGCTGAAAGCTCAACATTTCCAGAAATCTCCTTCGGTAAATAATTCTCTTGTTGTGCTTCTTCATCACCGGTCTCTTGAGCTGTCGGTTACAAAAATGTCACCAATTTTTAAGAAAGGTTGTAAATGTGATCGGAATTGAAAAGTCAGAAAGTTTATGCAAAAGATTTAATAGCGAGTTAGTTCAAACGTCTCAATCCGTAACCTCCAAACAAATTTCACGAATCTAATTTTATAGTCTTCCGAATTGTGGCATGTTTTGCCATGGAATAGTAACTGCTGTAGTGCAAAGTTATGCACATCACAGGATTGGGACCATGAGCTATTTGAATGTCTCTTGATATTTGTAATACCTCTGAAGATTATCTGAGAAGGGGAGTTTATCATGTTCATATGACAAATATCAGCAGTTAGTCACAGTATCTAGAGTCTCTTTGAACTGCTCCTGACTAGCTGTTTATTGGCTTTTTCCACGAAATCGCGGAATATCCGTGATTTCTTATCTACCTCGGGGACAAAATCTATTATCCTAACACACTGTAGCATACGCAAACTGGAGCCTATACCGCAATTTTTGCAAAGTTCCGTGATTTTTTTTACCCCACGCTCATCCCTGTTATTATGATAGTATTAACAAGTGACTTACGTATGGAATCAGGTTTTTTTTTCTTTTGGTGCAAATTGTTAACAGTGGTCACATTTCTAAAACTGTGTTTTTTTTTAGGGATCAAGCTTACAGATCCAAGCTCTGTGCAACCTTGCTGCCGGGCAATTCAGGAAAACATCATCGGGAGCTGAATCTTGCCTCAAATCAGTTCAGAGGGCAGTCTTTCTATTTCCAGGTACTCCCTACTTTTTTTCATGATGGTTAAAGCAAAACTGCTTACTGGGAGCAAAACTGCTTTTATCTCAACCATGAGAAATAAAGAAATTTCAACTGCTAGTGGGTAACATGACACAACAACACATTTACAAAATAACAGCCAAATGACCTTTTAATCTCCCAAATGTGGGGATGGGGGAGGGGGGGGGAGGGAGGACTCACATTATGACAATTGGAAAGAGGAAAGAAATTGTTATTATGGCTTTCCCTTTCGGTTGACATTTTAATGATGTTGTTTGGAATTTCGCATCTCTTGAATACGTCAATTTCTGGTTTGTGTGGACAACCCGCAGGTTTGTAACTATGGTAATATCTATTGCAATGATTGTTTATGAACATTTCAACTGAACATTTCCACATTGATGCTATCTTATGATGAGACCGTAGTTCATGTCCTAGACGTTGAAAGGTCTTTCCATGAACCTGTATAAACGGTCGTCGTGACTTTTTTCTTTCTTTTTTTAAACTAATATGGGCACTTTGACAAAGCTGTTGTTAGTATCCTTTGTCTGTTGCTTGTCAACCTTTGCTAACCTTTTTTCATCAACAAGCGGCTTTGTTTTGTTACAGATGACGTTGGTAATTGGAGTTTATTACTGGCCGGTCTCATCAGTGAAGCACTGGTATACAACACGGACCAGAAGAAGGCCGTTATTGACTTGCTCATTAACCGTGTTCATCAAAAAGGTATTTTCTTTCTTTCAGTAATTTACATTTTAGGAATACACATCCAGCCGATGATTGTCTTTGTTATCTACCTATTGTTTTGCCTGTCATGATTCAAACAGTCGGTGGTGATATTTATTTTCTCTGGACAAGATGTTTGTCTCTAACATTTCATGGCCTCACAATACATCTGTAGTGCATTTAACTATGAAGTGCATCTTTGTACTTGGTAATAATATTTATATTAACATTTCATGGTATTGCGATACATAGTGCATGAAACCAAGCAGAACAGAATGAAGTGCATCTTTGTATTCTGTAATAATATTTATTCAACATATATAAATACAAGACTTGGTGCAGCTAGTGTCAAGGTTGACAATGGGAAACATCCTCACTGTCTTATGTGTGATTTTCGCCCTTGGAGTGAGGTGGTCGTCGAGTAGAAACATAATCCTGTGCCGCTGAGGGATCGTAGACTCCCTATGCCTTTGATTTAATTGTACATAGTATTGACCATTGAGGGTCGGCTAATTCCTCGTCACCGAACCAGGTCTAATGTAGGAGACTGGCCTGGTTTTTATTTTGCTTTGGTTGTGTATGCCTGGTGTGGGCCATAGCAAGTAGGACTGCCAAGAAGGTCCATATGCAAGTAGGACTGTGTTTTGCTTCCCCATCAAGGAAACCACTTGGAATGTAGCAATGAGTTTGTTTATGTTTATTTGTTATTGTTTGTTTATGTACAGTAATGGTTTTAAAGAGGCGTCTCACTCATATGTTATTACTACATAATATATCAATTAATCCTCTAGAATAGGGTGTGACAGCTAGTTATTAGGTCGTTAAAGTCTTTCTCATAAGAATACTGAAAATAGAGCTTGGTACATCTTTGTACCTTGTGCAGCAGATAATTTTGTGTCTTGCTGTTGTCATAGAAACATAATCATACCTTTTTA
>KN893514.1:9383-22774 GCA_000934455.1 Apostichopus parvimensis | reverse complement strand
AAGTATATTTTCAGGTGATTTATACCAGAAGATATAGTTTTGGGGTGTTTTAAGGCTTAGGTGTCCGGAATTGTCCATGTCCATGCTATTGATACTCTTCTAGGTCTAAGTCTAATTAGCCCAGGATACTTAAGCTTAAGTTTTTGCTGGACATAATTGAATTAAAGAATGGATTTAATAAGATCTTTGAATGTTATACATCCCACTATATGTTTCTGTGTTTTTTGTATCCTGCCATATCATCATGGTGGAACAAATCCTATCATTGGAAATGTACACTAGTAAGGAAATTTAATCAGGTACGGTAAAGTTGTTAATAAAGGTACCGTATGTACAGTACAGACAGAACTAGCATGCAACAACATGTTCTTTTCTTCCTCCCAATAGGTACAAGACTTTACCATGGCTACCGCTCTCCCTAGACCAAAGATGCGAGGCCTGCTGCAGACTCACTTAAAGAAGCACTTCATGATCGGGGCTGTGATTTCTGTGATTGGTGCTGCTGCTGTCAAATTCTTCTGTGAGTATTACAGTACTGGCTAGGTATCTGTACACGGACAGAACGACCCTGGTCCAAAACACCTGTTGGTCGGGGACCCGGACGTCATTAACCATCTGAACCTATTGTAGCTCAATGCATGATACATGCTACAGTTATACAGTTAGGCTTGATAGTACAGACGGTACCTAGAATCTACAGATAGCCATCTTTTCCAGAATGGACACGCATTACGCAAATGACTGAATATGCCTACCGTCTAATGCATACTTTACTATTGATAATTATGGATGGTCTAGAAGATTTTTAAAAATGCTTGTCTTGTTTGAATAGTTAAGAACCAAAAGTAAGGACCTGTGCTGGGTTATTCAAACAGGAATCCTGGGGATTGTTTTGAAGAAACTCTATTGGTAAATGACACCAATATTACCTATATTGTACATGTAACACCCATACTGATAACGAATGCCAATAATCGGTGAAACACTAGAGATAAGTGATATCTGTTTATGCTGAAGAAACTAAGCCAGCCACTGAAACTGAGCGATGATTCCATCTGTGACCGAAACTCTTTAATAGTTGACACTTTCTTTTTCATTTCCACAGTACTGGATGTGAGGAAGCAGAAGTACGTTGATTTCTACAAGAGCTACGATGCCCAAAAGGACTTTGAGAGGATGAGGGAATTGGGCGTTTTCCAATCAGTGCGGCCGCTAAGTGAAGCAGCGGAAGAAGAGTGGTGAGCTATCTTATCAATCCTTTATCTTTTGTTCATAAATGTTAGTCAAAAGAAAAGGAAAGAGCAATCCGATTCACCAGTAGTTTCCGTTAGGTCTGGATTTGACAAATAATGCAATTGAGCATTTTGCAAAAATATGAAATTTGGACGTAAGGAAAGTCAGATTGTGGTTGGGGGAGAAACAGGTGGGGGTGTAGGGGAGGAGAAACAGGTGGGGGTAGGGGAGGAGAGACAGGTTGGGGTAGGGGAGGAGAAACAGGGGGCATAAGCATTAGTTTGGGGGTAATTTGGGTATTGAGGGAGGGGAGGGGTGAGGGAATCTGTTGTGGATATATGCTGCAATTATGGATGGCACTGCAATTTGTAAAGGCCTTGCTTGCCAGTGATACAGTGCTTAGGCTTTACCTTGGGTTTGAAAATTTACTGTGTCATAGTCAATGAAAGCAAATTATGCATGACAGTTTTTTAAGTTTCTATCTGAATGATTTAACGTGGTCATAAGCCTCAAGCTGGAACCAGGGTCACTAGTAAATCCACCAAAATTCAGCAAGCTAAGAAGTAATATTTGTGAAGATATTAACCATTCCAATTATTCCCAGACATGACTATAGGGAGTTAAATTAGAATGTTTGAGTGTAATTAGCTTAAAAAAAATTTAAAAAATTAAAACCCTAACAGGATTAGTGATGGCAGACAGGATGGGTACTGATTGATGGAACCACATATACAAATAATACATTGTTTTATTCTTGTGCAATTCCCTATTCTTCTTTCTTACTCCACAGACCAGCGTCATAATTAGTGTGTGTTACGTGAAGCCGCAACCTGGTTCTATGGAACGAACAGCCCTGTGACCCCCGACCTTTAAATTGTACAACCTCCAGCCGATTAATATATCGTTGTAATAAGCAAGTATTGATGTTCATTACCACAATTATAAACAACCACATGGTTGGGAATCTAGGTGACATCATTTCCACCACATGCTTAAAACGTTAACAATGGACAATGATATACCATGGAAATTCTTACCATGCAGTTTGGAAATTTGAATATAATGCTGGTTTTGTACAATTTTTAGGAAAATGGTTGTGTTGTTTAACACCATTTTGAAGTTTATTGCAATGTGTTATAATATAAAGATGAAGTAATAAATTATTTGTTTTTGTTTCATTTAGTGTTTTTGAATTACAAGTTTATTTACTAATAATATTGAGGTTTAACAAAGCGCAGACATATCCACAGATAGCGGTGCTCAAGGCTCATCACAATATTCCCCCAATCAACGATAGCCTGTCAAACATAGAGACAATCCCTCCACATGGCAGCAACATGACAGACTTAAAGATCTGCTTGATTGGCTCCAATTATAGCACGCTATAGCTAGGAAAGTTTTGTGATTACATAATTGACCTGCTAGTCATAAATCTACCTCAGGCTCTACAATAAGCCTGCATAGCTTCTCAACAACTTAGGATCTTTTGTGTAAACAGTGTATGTCCCTGTCTACATTGTAGTTTATCATACATTGTCACACAAAGACCCTCATACAAGAAAAAATATGTGGCAGGCATTTCAGACTAATTGGTAAAAAGAGGTCATTTTATGACCAAGGCAGGTCGATTACATAATCTCAAGAAACTTTTCCATGATAGCGTGCTATAGTTGGGGTCTTTACAGCAGCCCTTTAAGTTGGTACACATCTGATGAGGGTGGCAGTAAACAATGTTTCTTGAAGATGATGCTCGTTGAACAATATTTGACTCTACAGCATATTTGGGGTCAATATGGATGACATCTCCTGAGAAAGTGATAAAAATCCTTCGCTGTTGAATCAAGAACTTATCAGAATCGATATCAACTTCTCCTTTCTGGAAACTGAAAAGACATGAAATTGTTATCAACCAGTATTCCAAGACTTTACCAACAAAATCTTTTTGCATTCTTTCTCTCTAAACTTTCTTCTTTCTCCATCCTCTTTCATACGTCCTTTCTCTGTTCTGTAGCAAATCGGTCTAGTCATTTTGGAAGTTTGTGGATTAACTCCTCACTATTCATTGGAAGGGGTGGGGGAGGGGGGGGGGAGAGGATGGTGGAGATACCTTGTCAATTTACAATGTTAAATTGTTTTTAAGCTCTTTTAACACTATCTCATTTACTATAGCAAGGTAATGACAAAGAAACAGTTTTCTTTTACTATAATTTATTTATTTCTGTTCAAAAAGTAAAAAATATTTTTTCACCATTCTTAACTCTTGTCAGTTCTCAAAAACAAGAATACCTGTCTGTAACCACATTGCCTAACTTAATCCAGTGTCCTTACAGACTGAATTACATTACACTTGATAGATTTAAAAAAAAATAATATGGTGAGATGAGTTGCTATCCAAAACAACTGGCACAGGAATATTCATGGTGAGGGCCTTTGTCTTTACTGTAATATCTTTATGATTTTAAAATTGAATAAATTTGTATCAAAACCATGGTTGACAGTAGTAATGTGTGCACAGGTCTGTTAAATTAGTATAGCGTAGGATCTGACATAAAAGAGAGTCAAGTGTCACATGATTCTAGTCCTCCATATCAATAAGTTGTTTCAGACATTTTAAAACTGATGTACACATGAAGTCACTCCAGAACTTTAAAAGGAAAAGTGAAAATCTGTCCAAGTAAATTCACTTTTGCAATGCTATTCATGCCTTTCTTGGCTTGCTCATGACCACCAGAGAGACGAGACAAACTTTCAGAGAATGCCATCTGACAGAAATCTGAGATTCGGATGTTGGGAAGGGGGTGGGGGAGGTGGGGGCAACACTACACCCTGGTGAAAATCATTGCTGCACAAACTATTAGTTAGGAACTGTCCCCTCCACATCACCCTTCCAGTGTTGAGGGGCCTTAGAAGGCTATATACATTTGCCCAAGAAGATTTATAGAGCAAATTTGTGAACATGTAGGGTGTCAAAAAATGTCTATAGGTTCAGACCAGTCATTTGTCACTGTGAAAGCTACTTAAAGTTACTCAAGTTTCTCAACCTGACTTGTTTCTGTATCTCAACTGCAGTAAAGAGAAGCAGCTAGCCTGGGATCTTCACCAAGAAGTTGGTCTCAACCCACCGGTTAACCAAACAGATGCTGAGAAATCAGAATGCATGAAAACTATTCAATCTAGGACTTGATGCTAACCAAACTAAAAAAATAATCTTTGTTGGCAAGCTGAAAATGGCAGATACATTTTACAACATTTTGATAAGTCCAAGACCCAACAAAATGGTTTTGGGGACCTGGAGGTGGGTTGCATCCCACAGTTTGAGGACTGTCTGTTTCACTGGCTAATAATAACGAACCAAGTACTAATCCATGAAACAGTAGAAAGGTATCCAATGTGGAGACTCCTGGAGAGAATTGGCAATAGGTATGGCAAGTGCAAATGTGTGATAAACTAAGGTTGAAGATATATTAAAGTGTCTTGCTTGCTTGATATTCAAACCATTTTCATCTCCAGACTGTTCATTTTACCCCACGTTGAACCTCACTGAGCATCGTATCTCTAAAATAATTTTGCAATTTATATTTCCATTCAAATTTTCAGAACTGACGATGTTAAAATAAATCAGTTTTTAACATCTTAGAACGATAGAATGAATAGGGTGGCCAACTGGGAGCTCCTGGAAAATAACATTGCAGGAGAGCAATCTGCAGGGCATGATACTACGGTTGTAGAACTCATGAGGCAAAGAATTTGTGCTCAGGCAACACTGTATGACAACACCTGACTCTATTTCACAACTCAGCTGGCCATGATACTTCTACGGCACTGAACTCATAAACCCTGGATCTCAAGTTGACGACACCAGCTCTCCATAGTAGGCTGTGACTGTCTTCAGTTTGTGGTTGACAAAGTTCTGTTCCAATTCCACACTTCCTCCGGGGCCAGCCAAGGCTGCAAGCTGCAAGATTACAAATATGAAATGAATTTGTGCACAACAAAAAGATATTATACTAAAATGCTTCTTTCAATTACCAAATCTATCATTTGAAACATTTCTTTAACAAAATCAAGATGAAAGCAACAAAAAAAAGAAGAAAAAAGATGAAAGCTACAAGATAACTTATTGGCATAACCATTGGGAATTAACTTACCCATTTTTTCAAATTCACATGACTTTTTACATCTTCACAACTTTTAGAATAGAGGGTCATATCATAGAGAGATTTATAGAACAGACTTTAATAAGTAAATTCCATTTTTTTTATGTTACGTGATTTTAAGTAACAAGTTTTCTTCATTAACTCAAAGCAAGTGTTCAGAGCTTGTATGGTACAGAAAGATATTATACTAAAATGCTTCTTTCAATTTTCACCAAATCTATCATTCGAAACATTTCTTTAACAAAATCAGGTTTGTAGATTGCACTGACGGCACAGTGAAAGCATCACAATGCAAACTGCTTTAGACATAACGTATAAAACAATCTTGCCTTGTGCAACAGAGTGGAAAAATTACAGAACTGGGTAGGAAAAGAAAACTCTAAAATGCTAACCAGGAGACTGACATCTGGTAAGGTCAAGTCAAGGTGAAGTGACCCTGAGAAATATGGGATGGAGAATAATGTACCACAATCTCATTTCAAAAGGAAATTAAAGAGACTTAAAGGCATTGAAGACTCGCCCCAAACTGCGTGCGGCCATCTGAAAAAGTTAACTTTCTGTTGCTTGCAAGTGACGTTTTGTTTGTGTCGCTACAAATGCAGACAGTAATGAAACGTGATACCTTGTTATCTTTAGCTGGACCTGAAATGTCCAGCGCTGTAACGTTTATACACTGTGTTGTGGGTATTGACCGCAGCTCTATGTACTGGCTGTACAATAGTGACTAATTACCGACGGTAGCAAGCTGTGTGTGTATTTTCTGGTATTGATGGTGGTGTCTAACACTTCTGTTACACCTCATTTGAAACTAGGTCAGATTACCGGCATGAGACGTTTCTTTGTGAGCGAGTCTTCACACCCTTTAAGGAGACTTAAAAACAAAACGGTCGTAGGCTAGACCTAACTTTCAATAGCACTGGGAAAGATGCTAACCTAGAACCTTTAACCAGATCACAAACAGGCTTATTGGTTAACTTTAAGTATTACCGGCACATCAGTGGCGGCGGAAGCCAATAATTTTAGGGGGGTCGGATATCGAAGTCACTATCTAAGCGTAGCGCCACCATCGGTTGGCGCGGAGCTTACTAAAAAAAATTGGGTAAAATAGAACCCTCAGATCACAGGAAATCGCTATTTCCGACCCCTAATAGTGTATTCGTGCACTAAATATTTTGATGTCTTAGGGTCTAAAAATTTACAGATTTAATAAAATATTAGCTTGCGTACAAATACATTTATGATCGTTTTTCAGCCATGCAGTGTAGATTACACTTAGCGGCGAACACTTCGCAAAATAGTGTTGATTCTCTGCTGAACAGCTAACATACATAGCAGTGATTATTGACTGAGTCATTTGGCTGTCACTTAAATTGGCATTTGCGTTTAGTCCAGTCGCAGTCTCACTATTCATCTAGAAGTCAGGAACTAGCAATACAGCCACTACTTGTATTTTCCAAATATACTGACTCGTGTTTCCTTCTTTTTGACGAAGTTTGCGCACAACTCAAGAGCATCTAGTCGATCCAGAACAGACTGGTGAACATGGGCAAGCGCAACTGCATTAAGTCGCACCTGTCCCATTGTGGAACGTAACCAAGTTTTCATTCTTCGGAGCGTGCTAAATGACCTTTCACATTCAGCAGATGAAACTGGTCGGATCTATTGATCTACTGTGATCTATTTTCCGATATTTCCTCACATCGCGTTGATGGTTCGACGTGTTTGGTTTTAATTTTGATTTGGTTTGATTTTTTAGGGGGGACGTCCCCCCACTTAAAAATTAGGGGGGGACGTGTCCCCCCCGACCCCCCCGCTTCCGCCGCCTATGCGGCACATAATGACACTGGTACAAGTGGCAACGCCAAAATATTTGGCAACAGTTTCAGAAGATGTGTCAATTTCTCATTGGTGGTTGGGGATGGGAAGGAAGGTCCTCTTATATAACAGAGAAGGTTAACAACAGCATACACAGCACAACTGACAGGACCAAGTTAGCAATCCCTCCATAATGGTTTGCTTTTGTTAACTTACTACATACCTGTTGGACATCAGCGGTCCTTGGAACGTACAGAGCAATGTTTGGACTGATTTTCAAGCTCTTCTCCATCATAGCTGAAGTAAAAATGCATCATTATTAAGGAAAAGAAACTAAACAATTGAAGCTATGGAAAAGACCAAAGTTTGTCAAATAATTTTTGGAACAAAAACTCAAAAACTTTTTTGTATCTCTTATAAATCATGTTAGAATGAAATAAAAATAATCTTTGGACAATCTTACAATTTATCACTTACAAAATACTGTACCCAAGTCAAGATCTGATCATACTGTAGCATGTCTGTTTCTGCTTGTGATAACAGTCAAATACCCACAATGGTCTGGCAGGCATATGACTTGGTGCAGAGTAATGGAAAGCCATGATAAGAATCAACCACCATGCGGAACCATCTGACATGCTACTGGTTTTGTCACGGGCAAGCATATTACACTTAAGGGCTGAAGACCTTTTGTATGGTATGGAGTGTAAGTTGCAAGGAATTTCAGTATAAGTTTAGAGGAAAACTGTTACATAGTCCTAAGGGTGTTTAGTGAAGTCTCATACTATTCTAAGACTTGGGGCGACACCCAAAAGACTATGATATTAGTCTGATTTGCCTAATGAGATGACAAAGTGGTTTAATTACAATGCTATCAGTTTATATACAGATGTAACAAAGGCCTGACTAAGATCTGGTACCGTTTTTCACATCTGTATCTACTGAGTCATAGAAAATAACAAAACAAAAAACTTGTCATTTCTCACTTTAAATACTGCTTTTTTTCTTCACACAGTCTTACAACAATTCATTATTTTCCTTTTGAGGGCTAGCGTTTTTACTGCAGCCCTAAGTTTTGGCCAGTCCATGCCCTTCAAGGGCAACATAGAGACTTCACAGGGTCTATGACTATGGCCAGTTTGCTGCACAAGTTATTCTCTTTACTTTCAAGTCCGGCTGATGGTTTCAACAGACTCTAATAATTATTTCTTCTATCCATCACACATCAAGTCTAATCAAACAAAAGGATATGCATTGACAGGCATCATGGTATGAATATCATAGATGGCAACATTCACATATTCAGGACCTCCCCACGGCGGACTCAGAAAGACGACGTCGGCGACTAGACTGTTCGCAAGTTCAAAGAAATCCCCGCAGATGAACTCTATCCTGTCAGCGACACCGTAGATCTCAGCGTTGTGTCTGGCATAGTCCAGTTTCATGGGATCTATGTCGACAGCTATCACTGCAAGGCAGAACATAAACGTGAGGTCAAAGGTCATTCAAACAGCTCCCTCTATTGGTCCAGTACATTTTATTTGCTGTTTCATACTAAAATCTCAATTCCAACGTGGATCACTACTACCTGAATAGTCAAAATTTCGCACCGGTACTGTTTGATCATATTATGAAAATTTAGATTTTTATTGGAAAAGTAAATTTTTTCAGTTCCATCTGAAAGAACATGGATAACGTTAAATAGTAAATACTTTGCAATTTGTTCTTTGACAATAGGACTATTGGTGAGGTCAAAGGTCATTCTAACAGCTCCCTCTGTTGGTCCAGTACATTTCATTTTGCTGTTTCACACTAAAAATCTCAATTCCAATGTGGATCACTACTACCTGAATAGCCAAAATTTCGCACCGATACCGTTTGATCATATTATGAAAATTTAGATTTTTATTGGAAAAGTACATTTTTTCAGTTCCATCTGAAAGACCATGGATATCGTTAAATAGTAAATACTTTGCAATTTGTTCTTTGACAATAGGACTATTGGTGAATACTAAAATGAGAAAGCGCCTGGGTGACATCATTTTGAGAACTGTAAGCTGTAAGATTTTTAAGATTTGTTTTGCCAAGTTTACGGAATCAACCCATTCTAGTGTAAAAGTAAAGTGGGCCTGACGTTTCAATCCTAGCAGGATCTTCTTCAGAGGTGAAAAGACAAGCCTCTCAAAAAGATCCTGCTGGGATCAAAATGTCTGGCCCACTTTATTTTTACACATTCTTGTACACATGCTCTTAAGTGGATAAGCAGTTTGCTTACAGTTTTTGTTTATTTTGATTTTCAGAGGTACAGTAACTATACACTAGAATACTAGTAAGAGTAGAGGTAACTATATACTAGAATACAAGTACGAGCAGAGGTAAGTATATACTATAACAAAGAATTATGACAGTATCACACAACATACAGTCTGTATTTGCAAACTTTGAAACTTCGGAAAATGGTAAGTGAAGACTTATAGAAATTTCAGTGGAGATAGTATGTTGCTTCAAATTTTTTCCTCCTTTAAGGGAAGGGAAGGGGATATAGGGTGGGGAGGTGGTTACTGCCTGAAAAATAAAATGGTTGGTTCATTTCCTACGTTTCAAAAAAAAAACAAGGAAAAGGAACATGAAATATGCAAATATGGCTTATTTTTAGATCTGACAAATAATCCCCCCCCCCCCAAAAAGAAAAGGCTCTGCTGTTATCATGAGAAATTGAGAATTTAAGAGTCTTGCTGAAGTGTCCATCAGTGCAAGAAAGGTAAGATGTGTTAGAAAGATTCTGTTTCCAGTTTCCATGTTTCATGAGTCTAGCCTGTTGTGCTATTTAGCTTTACGAACCTAGCGATACAGTTTGTGCAGAAGACTATTTTAGCATGAGGAGATACATGTGTTACGTTACACACGTAACCGGCCAAGTCGATTATAATATCCTTGTTTGGTAGGTACAGGTAGTGGTTGTCATTTTTACGATGTTGTAAAATCGAACCGTCAGCGACGTGCAGACAAGAATCGGCTCACCTCAACGACATTGGCCGTGAAAGATCAGCGACTTTGTCTTAAAGATCATCAACTGTACAAACCTCTTTCACAGGTGAAAGCAAACTGGATACTGTTGCCTCCGACTCCACAGAAGGCGTCCACGATGACGTCGCATCGAACTCTCTCTGCATGGTGCCTAGCGACTTTCTCTGGAGTCACAGAGTACCATGATTCTGGGAGGAGAACAGGAGACTGTTACTTCAGGTGAGTGAGCAGATTGAGAAATATCTGACATTAACAAGGGCAGGTCCAGGACTTTAGGACATATGTGGCAGACACCTGACATCATATGTGGGGGGTTGCGGTCAAATGATCAAAATTTGCATAACACAACTAAAGCATTTAAGGTCAACCATAGTGTAAACGGTTCAACATACCATTAACTAGCATATGGTACTACGTTTAACTAGCTTAATAAAAGGAGGGTGTTTTGATGATCAT
This sequence comes from Apostichopus parvimensis, assembly GCA_000934455.1. Lineage (NCBI taxonomy): Eukaryota > Metazoa > Echinodermata > Holothuroidea > Aspidochirotida > Stichopodidae > Apostichopus > Apostichopus parvimensis. The sequence goes on along the minus strand of KN893514.1, from coordinate 12,086 downwards.
ACAGCATTTTGCTTGCTGATTACTACTACAGTACATCTAACCATATCTTCTTCAGTATAAATTTATTAAACTCACCTTTATCCATCTTGATGCCCTGATCAAATCTTGAAAAGAGTCTGTACCTTTGGGCCCAATACTTTATCATTTTCTTATCGTCTTTGATCTCGGGATGGCGATGAATACCGACTGCTCTCTCATCCTTCACTGACGAGGATGGTCTCCCTTCCAGCGATGGTGGTTTATCTTCTGTGCTTCTGCCTTCGTTATCCGACGTTCCCGAACTATCTGTTTCGTCTGTGTCTGTGACATGATCGTTCCGTTCCATCGGTTCTCTCGTCCTCTCCAAACCAGCTTTAGTTGCTTCTGTTCCACTTCCATCCATCTTCTCTGAAACTACCGTTGGCAGATCTTTATCGAAGTTCTCCTCCTGTCCTTTGACATTAGACTCCACAAAGTCTCGGACTTTGTCGAGAACACGGCGACTTTCTTCAGTGACTTTGTCTTCCTCCTCGTCTTCAAATCGTAAATGGAATGGCTTCTTCCGTAAATTCATTTTCCCGTCTTTTCTCTCGTCATGCTTTATGGCCTTGTGGAGATAGCGTACTTTGGCGGACGGGGGTGTCGGAAGGCTTTCGTGTCTGTCGGGAAGGAAATTGGCACTTTATTCATTTCATACTGGCTAGAGAATTTCGTAATTCTCGTGAATTATCGTTCGATTGGATCTGCGGTAGTGCTTCGGTACGAGTGGAGAAAGAGGAGCACCCAGTCAATAGTATCATAAGTATTAATACCTTTCTAGAGCTTCTGTAAGAAATATTAAGTTTCGACTGTGCACAATTTATAAATAAACAGAAGTCTGGGCGGTCGTTAGAGTCTCTTGAATTCTTCTCAAAACAGCCAAACCTCAGTTTCTCAGTGTGCAATGAAAACTAATATATAGTGTTGGACTACTCAGTATACTGTTAGAATTGATTTACTGCAGGTAAACAGCACGGGTTCCACTTGGCACTCTGCTATTCAAATTTCTTGGTGACCCCAATTTTCAACTTGGCGACCCCCTCCAGTGGCAGATGTTGTGACCTGGGGAAGGGCTGTACAGGGAGGAGTTAGGTACCTTTCCCCAATCATGTTACTTCATATTATTGAGGGTGCGAAGTTGCAAGAAAGTGTCATTTTTTGCAACTTTTGGAAGTAATTTATGTCAAAGATTTTTTGACTTTTGGTTACAGGTGGGCTAGCTTATTTAAAGAAAGGGACAATCTGGTCTAAGATGGGTAACCAACTTACCTCTCTAGTGATGGGTTGAAGCTCAATCCTACTTTTTGGATCCTTATAATATTGACCATCAAAGTTAGCATCTTTAGTGTAAGAGACATACCGGTCTAATGATGGGTAATCCAACACACCTCTCTAGTGGTGGGTTAGCTTATTTAAAGAAAGGGACAATCTTGTCTAAGATTGGTAAACCAACTTACCTCTCTAGTGATGGGTTGCAGCTCAATCCTACTTTTTGGATCCTTATAATATTGACAATCAAAGTTAGCATCTTTAATGTAAGAGACATACTGGTCTAATGATGGGTAATCCAACACATCTCTCTAGTGGTGGGTTAGCTTATTCAAAGTAAGGGACAAACCTGTCTCAGATGGGTTAAAACAAACACACCTCTCTAATGATGGGGTTCTAGCTTAAAGAAAGGGACAATCTCGTCTAAGATGGGTAAACCAACTTACCCCTTTAGTGCTGGGTTACAGCTGAATCCTAGCTTCTTGTACAGTCGTAGATTTGTGGTGGCAGACACATCCTCATCTGCATCAAGTTCATGTCTGAAAACAAGGAAACATGAATGTCTAATGATACAATAACTTGACAAGAATACAAGAAAGTAGGAAACTCCTGTGACTTTAACATTAACTAGCCCATATAGCCAACCTTACCAAAGAATTCATGGGACTCTTAGGAACCCATTTATTGAAATCAGGATTACAAATTTTACAAACTGTAATGGGCTCATTCTTTGCGAAAGGGCTATAATTCCTGTGGAAAACAAGTGCCTCGTCATAACATAGACATCATAGGGAACCTGTCAAAAGTGAAAGGGATAGTTTAGTTTAGTAGAAAAAAAGGATCAGGAGGGACACTCAAGTCCCCATCAAGGACCCTATAGGAGAGGGAAAAAACTGAAGACACAAACACTCAGACCTGTTTACAATGCTTAAAGTGCTTGTCCAAAGCATTCTTAAACCCATTGACACTACTTGCAAGTACAATGGTAATGGATGAGGCCATTACGATATGCAAGGTCCGTTTGTGTGTGTGTCTATAATAGAAGGCATGATTCATACAGTTTGAACTTAACTGTTTTTTCAGAATAATTGGCCTCTCTTCTGGTGGTTCATCTCCATCACTGTCAGGTCCCGCGTGTGACTTCTCAGGGGATCCGGTTATCGACCTGTGACCTCTTTTTCTACGCCGTCTGGTGGCTGCACAGAAACAAAAAAAAAACCTCTCTTAAATTACACACATATACAAACATCTCTCCTACAGTGTACTGTAATCTCTCTCCCACAGTGTACTGTACATACAGTATCTCTCCTACAGTGTACTGTACATATCTCTCCTACAGTTTACTGTACATATCTCTCCTACAGTGTGCTGTACTGTACATATCTCTCCTACAGTGTACTGTACATATCTCTCCTA
>KN893509.1:18628-30186 GCA_000934455.1 Apostichopus parvimensis | reverse complement strand
CTTGCGGCTTTGATAAGCCAATGATGGCTTCTTCGCGAGTTCCTGCTTGCAGGAGGATGTAAAATACACACAAACAAACACCCATACACACATACAAGAACAAAAGAAGACATTGTTCGTGATTTTTGATGCTTAGTTTATAAGACTTATGAAGTAACACAAATAACTACGGTACAAACAGACAAGGTATTAATAAAGTTGCGATAGAGAAGACGTACAGTTAATTTCAATTTCAATTTCAATTTCAACTTCAATTTCAATATCAATGTCAATGTCAATTTCCATGTCAATTTCAATTACTTTTTCAATTTCAATTACTATTACTATTTCAATTTCAATTACTATTTCAATTATAATTTCTATGCTTCCTTTACTACATCATGATAATTTCGATGATCTAAAATACACACATACATACACCCATACACACATACAAGAACAAAAGAAGACATTGTTCGTGATTTTTGATGCTTAGTTTATCAGACTTATGAAGTAACACAAGTAACTACGGTACAAACAGACAAGGTATTAATAAAGATGCGATAAAGAAGACGTACAGTTAATTTCAATTTCAATTTCAATATCAATTTCAATTACTATTACTATTACTTTTTCAATTTCAATTACTTTTTCAATTATTATTTCTATACTACATTACTACATCATGATAATTTCGATGATTGAAAGTTAAATCTAAGTTTCCATTCGATGTGGTATGCACTGGCTGTTGTAATTCAGAGTAAAGCCGGCTGTTTGGTCAGTCAAATCTATCATAACATGAAAGATATAAAACAAAAACGTTGCACTAATGACCACACTTTTATGCTCAAGTAACACTAAAATATAATGTGATGGCGGAGGGGACAGGATGTGAGAATGATGGGGGCGGGGGAGGGAGTTGGGGGGGGGGTCGATCAAAATAAGTCAGTAGACCAGAAAGAAAGTTTCAGAAAACTAAGTTAGTTATAGGAAGAAACAAATATAAGCAAAAACAAAAACACCAGAAACTAGTATTTGTTTGCAAATTCGGGATGGTCAAAAGAAAACGGATGTAATTTAGGGTACTGTGCCTCTATGTTGCACCTCCCTGTGTGACTTGATACAAGTATGTGTTAGTGAGCCATCCTTGGTGTAGACGAGGCCTTTTCGGTCAATGAGAAATTAAATCGGAAACGTCTTTGTCTTCTATATCTAAATAATCGAACTCAAATTTGCTATATGCAATTTAAGTTAACGTCGTATACGGAAACACCTTTAGAATTTAGAATTGATACATGATTAAATAATACCATATCAGTACCGTATACAGAACACGTCAAACTAACCAACCATGGATGGTACGTTCTCTGTGTAATGCATGGGAAATATTTAAGGAATTTCGTCCTGTGGACGACCTGCATGTATAATTGAAATTAAGTTCTACGGACGGCAAATTTGTTCCGAAAAAATCATGGGGTAATGTAACGGCATAGTGACATTACAATTGCATTTGTGGTACTTTTTTTGCACACATTTTCATACAGCCCTCGTCTTACGGTCTTTTCACTTCATGTAAAAGTCTGCCATATTTACTCTGAGTCATCAGAAAAAAATGAAAGGTCTTACCGTGCCCTCTGCTGGACACAAAACCATAGGATAAAGAGGATAACGTAAAATAAGAACGTTACTGTGTACTTTATACAGCAAATATCTTTTTTAAAGTAGTCATGATGCGAGATCAGAGTATATTGTTATATGAATACAGCTATACATCAATCAGCCATTCATGCAATGCAAAACATTAAATGAAGTTGGTGCATATTCGCCGTCGCATTAAATTCACGTAGCAACCCGTAAACTTGTACTCGTTTTTTTCGCAAGTTGTTTGAAAAGGCTCATTAATTATTGATATACATATTCAAAACTAGTTCATCTTATCATTCCATGAAGAGAATTCCACCGTTGCATATTTATTGACTAAGTGTGTAACTAAATTTTAAAGAAAAAATCTTTCTTGTATTGTTACAATTCGCTATGCACTATATGAAACATTTCTGTCATTGATGAAACATCATGCCAACATGTCTTCAAAAGCAGTTGGAAAAGCTTACGTTTGACACATTAATTTTAAAAATTTTAAGAAATGGTTAATGTAACGGCATAACGTGGTAATTGTACAGTCAGACAATACAACAAACAGCCAAACGAAACTAACATACCAACGAAGACAATAGGGCAATCCCCGGAGTTGCATATGAAGCATTAATTAAACTCCATCAACTGTAACTTCACGTTCGTCAACCACGTTTCTTATTATATTTATAAGGGTTGTATTACGTATTATTAACTTGTGTCTGCACAATGCATTATTACAGTTTTAATTGTAAAGCACGTGTACTTCGTACCATCTCCGTAAATGTGGAACTATGTGATTTTGAAAGATATACGCATTTCAACGCCAATCGAGAGTATCCGATGTGGATATATATGCAATGCAGCATCAACATAATGGCTTAAAAATTGCAACGTGTATCTACTGATATAGGTTTACTCTAAGGGTTAACAAATAAAATACGCTATCTTACCTTCACATAAGTCTAAGTGTATTGTAAGCAAAAAGTAGAAAAGTAGAAAAAGAAGAACTTAGAGGAGGCGGTGGAGGAGGAGGAGAGGAGGAGGAGGAGGAGATGAAAATGAAAAAGGAAGGGGAAGGGGAGGGGGAGGCGAAAGCATGAGCGGACTGAAAGTTAGTAGCGCCCCCATTTGAGTCAGTCATTGATTTTGATTATGTATATAAAAAATATACGGTAGGGTTTTCATAAAGTTATAAAAGTATACATAGGCCTATGTTTTTATCAATTTATAAACGTATATTAGTATACTAGGTATACTAGTTATTATAGAACTTATATAACTTATAGAACTTATAGCCGGATGTACCAGACAATAAGTTATATAATGAAAATTACTGCATCAGGCCACAAAAGTAACTCAATAAAAAAAGAAAAGAGGACGAATGAGAGTGGCAAATCCCCAAAATGTGCTAACTAAGCTAAAAAGACTTAGGCGGTATTTAAAGAAATGGATAATTTTAGCTTGTTTCATATTCCGTAGGTACCGAGACAAGCATTTCTAAAACAAAAGAAGAAGAAAAAGAGCGGCAATAGATTTCATTATAGCTTGAAAATCTGGAGGATTTGCAGAACGCGTGATGAGTTCTTATACGCAAGAGCTATATTCATATATATATATATAACGAATTGAAATTATGTGTTATTTAAGTTTGTTTTAAGATACCGTGTAGATGATGAGCTTGGTCAGGCACTCGGTGCAAACTGAATCTATAAGAAACGTTGGCATGTATTGTATAACACGGATTTGGCGTCAACATACTAGTGGGGTTAGGCTCAGTTTGGATATTGTACGTCGTGTATTTGTATGAATTCACATGTGATTACATAATTTGCTGTAGGTTGATATACCTGGTTGATAAGGTTGATATACCTGGTTGATAAGGCTGTTTTTTTTAAATGTTCAACGTATTACCCAATCAAGGATACTGCAAAGGTTCTTGGGAGATGCTATCAAGTGGTCACACTGGGCAGATAAGCTGAACTTGACTATGTGAACACTGCAGTCTTTCGTTATGGCATCTTGCCAACTTTCTATCTTGTCATACTACCCAAACAGCAATCTAAAGGTTTAAAAGATTGGTTTGCAATAAGGGTTCGGTCTGTGACGCTAGACATTCTCTATCATATTTCGAGAACTACATCTAATCTTGTGAATAAGTGTGTCTGTCCCTCATAATATCGTTTACATGCATATCCTATCCACCTAGCATAATTTATCACTGAATGATGTATAGTATATGACAATTTTGTCTTTGATGTATGTTAGTGACGTATTAAGGCGGGTCGTCTGAGGCATAACCCAAAAACTACAGGAATTCACAAAATGAGATGGCAGCCATAATTTCAAAGTTATTTAGTGAAATTTGTTAGCGGGAAATCTCCAAAATGTAGGCTTTATACCACGAAACAATTGAGAAAACAACAGTGAAAATCAATTGCGGATACGTGCGGCTCGCGTGTTCCCCTGATAAAATCCGTTGGACAACGAAAAAAAGAATACTGCCCTTTCTCACATGCCTTTGAAGTTATTCACTCCCTGCAAACAGAAACGCAAATGATTCAATGACATTCTTCGTGTTGACTTAAAATGGAAGTATAGGTGACTATACAGGCTATTAGCACAAGACGGGTCGAGCATTTCTGTCTCGGTTTACGCTGTCGCTCTCAGTTTTAGATTTGTTCCAAACACAGCAGCGCGTGAAACCAAACGTTCAAGCGGAACATGTGTCCTGTAGATCGATAACAGTGGAAATAATATGATTTATGTATTCCAACCATTCTTCGCATTTCAAACCTCTCACACTCAACACACGTATTATATCCAAACTGGGCATAAACTGAATGGTATGTCGACGCCAAGCAAACCATCTAAACCATCTTTAAAAAAAAAATGTTTATTTCGATATGACCTAATTTCAAAGTCGTTATATTATGTGGACAGCCTTTTGCGTAACAACTGTTGTACTAATCACACAAATCCTCCAGATTTGAAAGCTATACTGAAAGCTATTGTCGTTGCAAGTTTATAAATACTTTGTCTCTGTATGAAAGAAGCTCTCCATTTCTTTAAATATCGCCTAAGTCTTATTTGTCTATCTAGTTCACTGTTGGTATTTGCCTTTGTCATTTGTTCTTTTTTTTTTAATGCATTTTATCTCTTCTTTTCTGAGTGACTTTTGTGGACTAAAGTAGCAATTTTCATTATTTTATTAATTGTCTGGCTATCAGTTCTATAATACTTATTACAAAAAAAACTTATACTTTCATCAATATATAAATACCTAGGCCTTTAAATGCTTTGAGAAATGTATAAAAACCTATATGTATTTTCACACTATGTATTATATATTATGTTTTATATACATAATCAAACTCAATGATTGACTCAAATGGGGGGCGCTACTAACTTTCGGTTCTACTTTCACTACATATGTTGTAACGCTGATATTATGTCTATTCAAATAAGTGTAAACATATTCTGAAGCAGTCGCTTAAAACAAGAGAATTTATAATTGAATTCTTTTTGAAAATCGAATGGGTTTGGTGTAGTTTGAACAAGATGTATAAACTTTGATGACCATATCTCATAAACACCAATGTTAGAAATTAATGACAGTAGACCCTATGTTCCTCATTTACATGACTAAACGAAGTTTACCTTTCAATTAACCTAATATGATCATCTATAATTAGGCTATGTGATTTTGGTGAGGTCGGTTTTCCTTTCGAACATTTGTAACGCGCCTTCTTTGGATCACAAGAAAATAGACTTTACCATTACTGTTCTTTAGATTTGAAAATTATAGGTTCATTGTGCCTCCCTACACTTCACATTAATGCCTGTACAAGCAGATATTGCTATGAATTCAAATTTGAAATGAAATGTCTTACCAACTCCTATAGAGAAAATACAATTAAAATATTGTAAAGATAAAAAGAAGGAGGAGGGGATTACCGTCACCTGAACTAAACTGCGTTACTCAAATGCACTACTTTGTGTTACAAACACTTTCTAGTTAATGTAGTCAACACGCGAGAGCAGAGTACACTTCTACTATTATTCTCACCTCTCATTACATTAATGTGAGTTATGTGACTCGGACTGTAAAGTTGGTGCACTTTTATCACCACCCACATCATGATATAGCCTACGACACGACAGTTCTAGATAGAGCTGAAGATTGGCTGTCGCAATGCTACAAATCCGTTGTTATTTTTAAACAGCGCAAGGTTAAATGAGCTTTGTGCAACTTTAATTATCCATCAAACTACAGTGTGTATATTACTCGGCATATATTTTTTATCATTATAAGTTTTTGAGCCATGTATACATAGATAACTTTTCTTTCTGACATTCTATCACACGCCCATAAATTTAAGTCTTAAACTCGAAATAGATTGCCTCACCATTCTTCAAGTCTTTTAGAAACAACAGAAAAAAGAAGAAGATGGAATAGGAGGCAAAGGAGATAAAAGGAGGAAGAGGAGAAGGTACAGAAAGAGATTACGAGATTAACATATTGTTAAAATAAATCAAAATAAATGTACATCTGTCGGTTAAAGTAATGAAAGTGAGAGAACCTGTTTTATTTTATCGTTACAGAATAATAAATTTTAACTATACAACTACTGTATAATGAGGACGAGATGATGAAACGCAAATCTATCAAATTGTTTGATATGCTGGAACCGTGAAAATCAGTATAGACTTATTAGGAACGGTTATTTTATTTCGTTAACCTCTCTTCTTAATATCAGTCCTATCTACGTTCTTCTACAGTAATCTAAAAACTTGATAATAACAAAGTTTCATCATTTTAAGAAGTCGAAATTTTAAGGAATCTGATATTCTGAGTCACATGATTGTTATGATGTCACTTTATCGTTGTATATTTCTTAAGTGATATCACTTTAGATCAAGGAACCTAGACTGTATCATTGGCGTACTATAGATTTTGACAATGCACAGTTCATTGTACGTGTTTGTTAATACTGAAATTTGAAGTGAATTAATTTCTTGCTATTCCGACTATAAAGGGCATCCATTGGTTTTTATTAACCCGTAGTTAGGACAGAGACACTACCAGATCAGAACATGGACATATTAGAAAAAGCAACTACGCCGAAGTACGGTATATCGACTACCTTACAACTAACTATGAGCCCGACTCCTTAAAGGGATATTCCGGCGGCAGACAATGTGGAATTAATATGGAAAAGAAAACGTTAAATATTCTTCAAAATCAGTTGATTTTTCCTTCAAACCTTAGCTGCCAAGATTTTCTCCAGGAAGAATTGCATCAATATACAACTTTTGTGTACAATAATTCTTTCCACTGTTTATAAGTGTGTTTAATATCGTCCGGAAAAAACAAATGCATATTCAGCTGAATTGCCGTGATGACATAATTCACTCCTCTGTTGCCATATCCATTCCCAAAATATCACCAAATTGACATATTTTCACTATATAATGTGCTATGATCGTCAACGATGTGGTTTGGAAATAAAGATGGAAAATTTCAGGCAGTTTACTAAGCTAACAACCTAAGCCACTGGAAATATCCCTTTCACCGGCGCCTTTGTTTAATCATTTTTGTACTTTGCATTTTACTGTGACTCATTATTTTCAAGATCATTCCTATTTTAAAATTATCGAATGTCTGTCTGCACATCGACTTAATTTAGAAGTTTCGGTACTATTGCCTTCAGCCGGGTCTTCACTTCATGTAGATGCATGTATATGCACGTCTCTATTGCTATTGTTTAGCTTAAAACTAATATCATATCTCACTACACACAACTAGTTGTATAGTTTTGCTGCAAGTCTTCAAATTAAGATGAAATGTCTTACCAAGATCTTTCCAAGAGAAAACAGAAGAGGAAAAAAGTAACAGAAGCAAACGTTATGAAAGTGCACGTTATTTATGTTACAAATGCATTGTTAAAGTAATCAACATGCGAGACCAGAGTCTGCTTTTATGATTACAATGTAATCACATTCAATCCACGTATTATCAGAGAGTCATAGGCATATGCATTATTGTTTGGAATCGTTACATCATCTGCTCTCCCATCTCTTTTACTGACCATTCTTACCCCTTGTAATGTTATAGTTTACTGTTTTTCTCAACAGCTACAGTCGTGATAGGTCCAATTTATCACCACTGTAGATCGTAAGATATAGAGTATTTCATTACGGAACGTTTTATTTGGACATTGCCTTTCTTGTTTGTCATCATGTTACCGCAGTGTCATACATATTCCATGAGGTCAACCCTGCTTAGATTAACCGAGTACACAGATGTTCTTCATCTGTCGCACAGCTACATCATCGATCGTTTACTGTACTTTTAATTATTTTGAACTATAGCATAAATTTTCTAATTATTCTCTCTGAGTAGATTTCGTAATATTTGGTATACATGTTCAAAACTAGTGCACCTTTACATCCCATAAACAGTTTCCCTGTTTGGATACACTTTGACTTCGTGTGTAACTTTCATCTTGGTACCACTACCTCAATCGACCGTGTCTTCACTTCATGTAAATGCTTTAATTTTACTTTAAATTAAAAGGAACAATATCAAACTAATACTGAAGAGAACATCGTCCACACTGTCAGTTGAAACCCCCATCTCAATGTCTTGTCCCTAACTCTAGATATTGTTGATTAAGTGTAACCTATACTTTGACTGGTTAAACAGTCAACTACTCCAGGAAGTTGAATCACAGTAGAGGTTCTGTCACGTAATCTAGGCAAATGCTCTTGAAAAGCTTTACTTAGGCTATTATAATCTTCTTGTTGATTTATCCGTGGAACCTGATAAGTTATGAATGTTTTCTTAGCTGTCAAGATTCTCTGTATTTATAAGACTGTACATCAAAATGTATCTCTTTGTAGGAAATAAACAGCAACAGCACTGTGATAATCATTATACATTTAAATATTCGTTGAAAAGTAGTATAATTCCATCTTTTCATATCATGGAGAATATTCCACTGTTTTCTTTTAAGATTGACTTAGTGCAGGCTTTCATTGTTGCAGCATTAACTCGAGGTACGTCTTAAACGCTGCTGTGCATAATTCTTCAAATTGAAATAGAATGTCTTACCTTCACGTGCTATAAAATATATATATAAACAAAATGTATTAACGTAAATTACGTTTTCTGAAGTGTATCCTTCCTTATGTTAGAACAGTTCTCTTGTTAAAGTAATCAACATATACGGATCAGAGTTTGCATATATTTACATTCATTCATTCATTACAAACAACCAAGTAACATGAATGCATATCGTCCGTCGCAGTTAATCCATGTGATAGTTGTAGCACAGATAAATATTGTACTTAGACATCGGACATAACATCTTCTTTGTAGCCTATTACCTTCTAGACACATCCGAAGTCAGTCACATTTTTACGACTGCAACTGTCATGCTGAGAAGTGGATTATTATATTAAACGGCATCAAATATTAAATGTCGATTCATGATCCTAAGAAGCTTGTACGTTGAATGCGTACAATTGTACCCACTAGTTTTACATATGCTACTATCTTTCAAACTTGCTCTACGTATAAACATGTAATTATTCATAGAACTGTAATAAACATATTTGTTATTACTTGCAAGTTGTCTAGAAATATTGTTAACTTTTGCATTATATATTTCCAAACTAGTCTATCTTTTCATCTCATGAAGAATTTCCCACTGTTTGTCTCTAAATTGACTCAGTTTGAAGATTTCATTGCCACAGCATTAACTCGAGAGACTGATGTCCATAGCTACTTTCATAACTTTACCGTATATAAGTCTCCAAAATAAAAAATTAATGTCTTACCTACATCTTTGATAGCAAAAACAGAAGAAGAGAAAGTTATTAGCATAAATTAATGTTACTGAAGTGTAAACTGCCTTATGTTATAACAGTTCTCTTGTTAAAGTAATCAAAGATCAGAGTTTGCCTTTATTTATACAGTCAACTTAATCAGCATTGCATTCATTCTTTACAAACCAACAAGTACATGAATACATATCGTCCGTCGCATTGACTCCATGTGATAGTTGTATCACAGATTAATGCTTCTCAGCTTGGAACCGTGTGACTATTTGCTCTCAATAAAGATACTCACTATGTTAACACTATTGTATTTTTAAAGACAAATCCTCTGGTTACTACTATTTTCGATAATACAAATCGTGACAAGTTCATCTTATCACACAACTGTGGATGAAGACATGTCTATAATGTACTTAGACATCAGACATTACATCTTCTTTGTATAGCCTATTTCCTTCTAGACACATCCGAAGTCAGTTACATTTTTACGACTGCAACTGTCATGGCTGTGAAGTGGTTTATTATAATAAACAGGATGGTATATGATAATGTCGATTCGAGATCTGAAGAAGCTTCTATGTTGAATGCCCACAACTATACCGACTAGTTTCACATATGCTACTATCTTTCAAACTTGCTCTCCGTATATATATATTGAATTATTCATTGAAAAGTTGTCTGAAGATATTGGTAACTATTGCATTATGTATTTTTAAATTAGTCTATCTTTCATATCATCAAGAATTTCCCACTGTTTGTCTCTAAATTGACTCAGTTTGAAGATATCATTGTTGCAGCATTAACTCGAGAGACTGTTTGATGTCCTTTAGCTACTTTCATAACTTTGCGTGATATATGATAAGGTCGCTTCTAGATCTGAAGAAGCTTGTATGTTGAATGCCAACAACTATATCGACTAGTTTGACATATGCTATTCTCTTTCAAACTTGCACTACCTATGTACATTTAATTATTCATAGAACTGTAATAAACATATGTCTTATTATTTGCCAGTTGTTTGAAGATATTGTTAACTTTTGCATTATATATTTTCAAACTAGTCTATGTTTTCATCTAATGAAGAATTTCCTACTGCTTGGAACCGCTTGGAACCGCTTGGAACCGTGTGACCTTTGCTCTCACTACGGATACTTAAGGTTACTACTACTTTCGACAATACAAATCGTGACAAGTTCATCTTATCACACAACTGTGGATAAAGACAATTTTTATAATGTACTTAGACATCGGACATTACATCTTCTTTGTAGCCTATTTCCTTCTAGACAAAGCCGAAGTCAGTTACAGTTTTACGACTGCAACTGTCATGGCTGTGAATTGGATTATTATATATTAAACGGCGTGATGTATTATAATGTCGTTTCTAGATCTGAAGAAGCATGTATGTTGAATGCCAACAATTATACCGCCTAGCTACACATATGCTATTCTCTTCAGACTGTGTGATGTCCTTAGCTACTTTCATAACTCTGCTGTATATAAGTCTTCAAATTGAAATAAAATGTCTTACCATAACCTTTGACAGCGTAAACAGAAAAAGGAAAAGTTATTTGCATAGATTAATATTACTGAGGTGTATACTGCCTTATGATAGAACAATTATCTTGTTAAAGTAATCGACATACGGATCAGAGTTTGCCTTTATTTATACAGTCAACTTAATCAGCATTTCATTCATTTATTACAACCAAGTAACATGAGTACATATCGTCCGTCGCAATGAATCGATGTGATAGTTGTATCACATATTAATGCTTCTCCGCTTGGAGCCGTGTGACCATTTGCTCTCAATGAGGATACTTAACATGTTTGCTGTATTGAATTTTTAAGACAAATCCTCTGGTTACTACCATTTTCGACAATACAAATCCTAACAAGTTCATCTTATCACACAACTGTGGGTAAGAACATGACAATATTGTACTTAGACATCGGACATTACATCTTCTTTGTATTCTATTTCCTTCTAGACACATCCGAAGTCAGTAACACTTTTAATACTGCAACTGTCATGGCTGTGAATTGGATTTTATATTAAACGGCGTGATGTATTATAATGTCGTTTCTTGAACTGAAGAGGC
>KN893509.1:0-16650 GCA_000934455.1 Apostichopus parvimensis | reverse complement strand
TACGTAATTTAGAAGTTTTTAGGTGGGTAAATATTTTCCTTTGTTTATTTCATTGTCTATCGACAGCTTTCTTAGGATATGGGTTTTCCTGTGAAGTTGCTAGGTTTCGTTTTGGTACATGTGACTTTGCTCTTTCTTCGGTAGATAGTAACGGCAGTGTTTTCCTTTACTGTATATAGTAAATGCATATGTATTTGTTGTAATCCAAGTGTAACGTTAGGGCTTTCTTAGCATTGTTCCTTATTACTTGGTTGCAGTGCAGTTTTATGTTTTTATTAGATGTTGTCAAGGTTTCATTAGAGATTGACATTGTGTATGTTGCAGTGTTTTTACTCATAATTGTATTTTGTTTTTCCAGTTTACGGTCGTGAACTACAGTCAGAGGCTAAGGTAGCCTTGTCGTTCGGTCTTTACGTGGAGGTGGGGAAATTGTTTCGGTGAGATGATATTTCGCAATCTTTTGTAGCAGAGGTATCCGTACATTGTTTGGGCTTGGGTTTGTTTTATATAGGATTCTCGTTTAGTTTAGCTTCCCGGGGCAAGCCTTGGTGAATGTGCTTTCAGTACTGTTGTATTCAGTGGGGGAGTTGGAGGAGGCTTATCAAGTTTATAGTTTTGACTTGGCTATCGTTTAATATGTCAAAGGTGATCTATTTCACAATGCATTTTATTCAGGGATGTTGTTTACTTGGTTTATGTTATGTCAGGTCTATGCAGTTGCTTGGGAGTTTGGAAGTTCTCTAGAGTTAAAGGGGTAGTGTATTGAGAGTTTCAGTAGCGATTTTGTTTTCTAAGTCTTTTGATTTCATTTTTTACTCTCTTCAGTTAATCGCTGTCAAGTTGATCACGCATTAAAGAACAACAGATCTCCATTAATGCCTCCGAGTTTTTTCTTGAGCTTATTAAGGACCGTACAATTAGTATGAAGTAAAGGTATGGATATCAATCCATGGTTAATATCACATGGCAGTTCCTTCCATCTATTACACTCATCTCTTATATATCTGTCAAAAAATTTCCCTTCAACAGTGAGAATATTTAATCCCGTTCACCTCACAGCTATGAACTGAATATTTTTACGGATATGCTTCTGTGTGAGAGGGGAAAAAATATCAAAGTTCTATAGTTGTATTTAGTGTTTTTCTTCAATTTTTTTTTCCTTTTTCCTCTCCTTTTCCTGAAATCTCACAAAGACACAGCAGTCTGTAAGATTATTCTCTGGAATATCATATATTAATTGGAATGAATTTTATTTACTGCTTCATATCAACACCGGTGATATGTTAAAAGTGCTCAGACAGACAATAGGTACTATTTAACCTTCTATTTTCTATCATAAACTGCTCTATAAATGAGAATAAGTAGATGTATTTTAGCCTTGCTATCAGTCACAACACTGAAGAAGCCAAAGGCCCCCCGATCTGGGAAGCTTGTGTTTTCAAGTTGAAGGAATGCTTTTTTTTTCACAGCTTAAATTCATAATTTATAATTATCCTCCTTTCAGGGTGTCGATTTCACACAAAGCCTTATTTTCTGCTTATGTTTTTCGACCGTCATTTTCTATTACGTTTTTCTTTCTACTTTGAAATATTATAAAATATTTCTGTAATTACTGTTAACTGTAACTTACCTCTAGATCAATGTTGGTCTACTTCAATACAGAGTCACCAAAACAAGTGCTTTGCGGCTTCTGTTTTTCCCCCTCTTTTTTCCCCCCCCTTTTTTTTTTTCTCATTTTTTTTTCTTTTTTTTGGGGGGGTGGGGGCTATTGTAGTGTTTCTTGCTATAATTATGTAAGGATCAATCAAAATGGAAAAAAAGAATGACAACTTTTCTTCAAACCAATGAAGGAGAGTTTGATATTAAACAGTTCTTACCTTTCTAGGAGTATCTCTGGCAAAGTATGTACTTGGCTTGAATACTAATCTGCAGGTCTCTTTGGTTGTGTGGTTGTAAATTTCAGTTTCACCAGACTGTCATGAAAAGAAAGAAAGCATCCAAATATACCACTGAAATATCTCCATGGCGACACATTTTTGACATGGATTATCTAGAGAGTATTAGGATACACACTCGACAAAGAAACAATAAAACTTGAAATGTTCGTATCAAAATTTTGACTCATTCAAAAAATTTTTTTTTTACAGTTTTAATTAACATAACACATTTGAAGTTCAAGTTTGAAATCATAAGCTCTTTCCTGATATGTCCCTAGTGACATTGAAATATCTAATCAAGTCATCAAGGTTAATTTACAAGGTTAATAAAATATTTCTCTAAATGGAGTCAAGTAAAATGCTCATCAAAAAAAACTGCAAATTTGGTTGCATATCCTCTTTACCCTTATTGTCTGTGTGGTTTCATTGCAAGTGTATCTTTACCATTTGACTAACGTGGAACTTAAAGAAGCATATGAGCACATAGTATTGTGTGTACATGGTGTAAGTGCACACAGTATTGTATGTACACAACTTGTGTGCACATAGTATGGTGTGTACACCACTTGTGTGCACATAGTATTATTGTGTATGTACAACACATATGCCCACAAAGTATTGCATGTGTGCACCACGTGT
The DNA here is from genome assembly GCA_000934455.1 of Apostichopus parvimensis. Taxonomy (NCBI): domain Eukaryota; kingdom Metazoa; phylum Echinodermata; class Holothuroidea; order Aspidochirotida; family Stichopodidae; genus Apostichopus; species Apostichopus parvimensis. The sequence goes on along the minus strand of KN893509.1, from coordinate 14,074 downwards.
ATGCTATACATGTGCACATAGCATTGCATGCACATAGTGTACAACACATATATGCGCATGTAGTATCATATGTACTCCATACGAAGGCACATGGGATAGTGTGTACACCAAATACGTGATGCAGTATCGTGTGCACACCAGAAATGCCCACAAATTATTGTGTGTGTACACTATGTAAATGTGCACAAAGTACTGTGTGTGCACCATGTATGCAAATACATTCAAATAGAATGTGTATATAACTAACCAAATTCACACAAGAGTTAAACACAACAAACACTATGTAAAATTTAACAAAGCAACAAATGATCTTACCAGGTCTACCCAGAGTTTGCCCACGATTATATTGTGTACGGTGACCATGACTTTCTGGTATGTGTAGTGGCTTCCAGAATTCTCGAACGTGATGTGGGTGGTACCCTTGGGAAACAGCTGCAGGTATTTACCTCGGAACTTACTGGTGATGGTCATGTCCACCCAGGAGGTCCAGTCCTTTCCTTGACAGTGACTGGCTGCTGCAGGGGGATGATGACTGACCTAAGGTTGAGGAGGACAAAATTTATCATTCTTTTTGTCGAGAAAACAATTTTGTGGGTCATATTTTATTCTTCTGGCTTAACCGATCTGCTATCAATTACACGGAAACAAACATATGTCATAAAATGATCGAATGATGTGGGAGGGCTGGGAACTACCACATCAGAGTACAGAGTCTCCGAAAAAAGGTTAAAATGAAAACACAATTTCGATAAATGTAAAACTAAGACGTGTGAGATTTTCTTTAAGCGTCGTCGAGATGTTTCAATGCGTAGATCAATGACGGGGGCCGCCATTCGTGGTGGTAATATGAGAGAGTGTCTGGGTGACTTTAACTTTTAGGATTAAATTGAAACATTAACTTCATGCTAATTAAACATTCCTTTAATTAATCAGGCATAAAGCCATAGCTCAAATCTGTCACAATCTTTTTGGAGTAGTACTCGATAAGGTAAGGGGGAGGGGGGGGTGATAAGCTTGCCCGAAATTGACAACCCAACAGAGCACAATCCGCATTCATTTGTAACAGTGTGACCAGAGTTTACGAAACCAACACCTCACCTGCTCCGCAAAGAACCGCCAACCGAGTTCGTCCCATCTGTCACACTCAAACGTCTCCCCGAGGAGGGGGTTAAACGGCTTGGTCGCACGATTATTGGTATTGCCGTAGCACGAGATGGTGAAAGCAGCGACGTGGGCAAGTTCCTCGCAGGTGTCGGCGCAGGCGGAGGCGCTGTCTAGGATATGTGAATATTCATAATCCTCGGCCACCCTCTGCAGCATGGACAGCGGCTCGTTTACGTTGACCTGTGGTGCGGAGAGAGCAGAAGAAGATAGAGATCGCTTCCGTCAAACCCCGGGTATTAAAATGCTGCCGAATTTTACCGTAAAAAATTGTAACTTTGAAAGATTAATTATGAGAAGAAAACTTAATTTCATGTTTTAATGTCTGAGTATTCACCTAAGAGAGCTACCTTGGAAACCAAGGCGGGGGGAAAATAGTCTCCTTATAAAAAGTGAAACGTCTCGTTTTTAGAGTTGAGGTTCTCAAATCAATTTTCTACGAGAACCAGCGGGAAACATTGGTTGAAGCAAAAGGGCCAAAGAAGATAAAAGACCTAAAATCTCACTATGTCTACTAATAACTTGACCTCATAGCCAGTTGGTACGACATTTATGGCCTGACTCTTTGTCAGGAAATTTGTAAAAAAAAAAATATTCTTTCCACGAAACTCCAGAGGTGATTTGGTACATACAAAAATATACATAAGAGCCTTTTTTTACAATGAAAGCAAAAGGAAACAGAGGAAAATCACAACAATAATTGTTTCTATCACATATACTTTATTGCCGATTTCGTATAAACGGGATATTTTGTCGTGGGCTTATTCTCTTCATGGGCTGATTGAAATCGTTCTGCGATCCACCCATTGAGAAACTCTGTTGTAGAACGATGTCCGACTGTCGGTCAGCTTAGAGTCAGTCAACAGTCAATGGTCAACAGTCGGTCAACTTAGAGAGTACTTAACGCAGGAACCACTTTATCATGAGAGTTGCACTACTGAATACACTTAAAAATCCTTAATCACTTCATAAATGAATACCAAATATGCTAAATCTGCTAATTAAGGCTACTCGAAGTCCTCCTGTGACATCAAAATTAACAGACACTATGATTGCTATTTTTTTTTTAGCAAGGATGTCATCTGGAAGAACTGTTTCCAAAGCTTGAAATAGTTGGTGGGTTTTTTAACAAAGCAGAAGTAAGTATAAGCCTCTCTGACCTTCACAGCAGATATGTACCTAGTGTGGTCTAACTTGCCAATTATAGGAAAAAGAAAAAGTGTTAAAAAATTAAGTTCTTTGGCTATGGGTTTTTGTGATTGTCCAAATTAAGACTGCTGAGGGGCAAACGGCCACTACTTACTGGCATTGGTATTCGGGACAATTCCTTTCCAATACAATTCTTAATGATACTCCAAAGGTCCAGGCTTATATTTGGTTTCTCTGGTATTCTATCTCTCCTCATGTGACCTGTATTCGACCTCCTGATGGCATGATGATTTATCTGCGGGAACAGAGATAAAGAACAGAGCCCATGACCAATGATGAAAGGATTTTTGAAAGGTTGCTATGACAACAGAAAAAAATCAGACATCGTGATGGCATGATGGTTTATGAAAGACAAAAACTTATAACACAATTTTTTTTAATGATAATTTATTTGAATGATTGCTATGACAACAGAAACAAATCTTGACATACTGTTGGCTTGATGGTTTACCTGCTGAACAGTGAGAGACATGAAAATAGGACCCAATGATATCAAGTATTTGAATGGTTGCTATGACAACAGAACAAAATCTTGACTTACTGTTGGCATGATAGTTTACCTGCTGAACAGTGAGAGACATGAACATAAGACCCAATAATATCAAGTATTTGAATGGTTGCTATGACAACCAATCAAACTCAGCAAGCTTTGAAAGTGAGTGAGTGAGTAAGCACAATATCCACATATCTTAGGTTGAGAACTAACCAATCAAAATCTTTCCATTCTAAGAAGATTAGCTGTTGAACCTGACACTAAGAAAGAATTAATCAAAACAGAGTAGTGATAATGGCAGAGAAAAAGTTTAAATAGGAAGCAAGGATCCTCTGTGATTGCTAGTCCCTTTGTGATACTACACCTTCAAGGTTTTCTGTTGGCCTTAGCATATCTAAGTCGACAGTAAATACAGCTGGCACCAAAGTATTAAACCCCTTTATAAACATCAATCTTGCTTGGTAAATGAAATACTCTTCAATAGTTAAATTCTCTCATATTAGCCAAAGTGACATTCAAGATAATCAGACGACCAGGAAGCAGACATCTTTTGAAACCAGCGTTATCAAATTGTTTGGTCTTATGTAGGCAAGAAAGTACATTTGTGGAGTGGAGACATGTAAGAGAGGAACCAAGCTCAGTTGGTTTATGGGTTGTTAATTGTTACTGTTGGGGTTGGAACTGTCCCACATATCTACACTTCAACTACCATAACAACATTCTAGCATGGCTACCCCATGAACCCCAAACCTAGTTTGGGTAAAATGACAAGTGACGACACTTACCTATCTCCTAGACACACACACTCTGACATCCCTAGACAACAGGTAACATTCTTGCACTGCCCCCAGAATGGACCCTCTCCAGGTCAATGCCGTCTTTTCTTCCAAAACTTACTATTCCATACGCTAGGTAGATTAGAGTGCTATATGTTTAGGAGACAGGTAAGAGAGGGGGCAAACCCCCACTTCCTTCCTTCCTTCCTTCCTTCCTCCTTCTATTCTGAGGTCCAACTTACCTGATTTTTCGCATCGGCTCCTTGCGATGACTGGACAGCAACCACTGTTGCCTCTACTCGTGACTCTTGCATATCTTCGTCACTGCTTGGCATTTCGTGGTCGCCACCTCCTATCCCTTCGTTGCTACCTAGACTCAATCCGCTGGTTCCACTAGGAGTGCGTCTGGAAAGAGAGGTACGGTTCTAATCGTCAGACATTTAGTTAAAGCCTCAATGTGTGTTTGCCATATTTTAAACTTCGACCTTTTCCAGCTTACTGCCCTAAAAGCTCAGTGAAAATATCACGGTTCTATGCAATTTTCATATTAATAATCATTATTTTTTATTGAGTTATCTGTCATTAAACATTTTAAGCTGAATAAATTTTTGCCAGATTTTTAACGAATCCGTAGATTCTACAAACTTCACTCAAACTTTGCAAGCCCTGCCCAACAGATCATGCACCAATCAAATCTCTGTTTTGTTTACGACCGTTAGGCTTAGGACTTATGAGTGGATGATACAAGTCTATATAGGTTACATTTTGTGTAATGAACATACTGATATTGGCGATCGCAGTGATTTTACGGTAAATCATTCGCACCAAAAGGGCAACAGAAAATAAATTTCTTTCTTTCGATTACAACAGCTTTTCTCCAGTAAACCCACCTGGTCAAGAGTGCATTTAGAGTAAGAAACATTGAATCTGCTTCGGAAGTTTGTTTCTCGAAATTCATCAGCAAACAGGTATTGAGACTTTAAGTAATTGGGTCAGATGAAGGAATTAACAATCTCAGTGAGGGATTCTTTAATAAACAGAAGTATGTTAGATACTACACAGGACTTAGCATTTTAATTGGCATGGGAAAAAATATTAGCATCACCAAAGAAGATCATGTCTAATGTGTCATGTATGTGAGTGTTAGCTGGATCAAACAGAGGTAACATCAAGAAACATTTTCCTCTTTCAACCAGTTTTATTATAAAACTATGCTGACAAGTGAGATCCCCCAGCACTTATTTTTGTATTTTTTTTGTATTTAAAGTGCGATGCTTACTTTGTATTTAATAGCCACGATGCTAACCTGTCTCCAATCGACACATGCACTTTCTTTTCTACCTATTACCTACAAAACAAATGGTAACATTTTAGCGCAGCACCCAGCTATGACCCACTTCCAGGTCACCACCCCGCTCACTTCCTCTTCCTCTGTATTTTAATAGCCACGATGCTAACCTGTCTCCAATCGACACATGCACTTTCTTTTCTACCTATAATACCTACATACAAAACAAATGGTAACATTTTAGCACAGCACCCAGCTATGACCCACTTCCAGGTCACCACCCCGCTCACTTCCTCTTCCCAACAAATCTACCATTCAGATGCCAACCACCTATTTTCACAGTTTTACATCAGGCAATATTGTATTGGTTTTCATGTATTGGTAACTTTAAACATGGGATATGTTGATTGCTGAAACGTACGAGAGGACCAAAAGTATTAAATTTATTTTATATCGCAATGATTAATGAAGAGATTTTCCAAACCCTGTGAACTTTACTAATTGTCATCCGTGCATACTTGATACAAACGAAAGAGTGAACAAGCTGCCATGCTCTTCAATTAATTTTTTAAAGAGATACGGTCAATTATCAATAGCATTAGATATATATCGCCACACATCTTTCCTTAAATTACTATTTGTTCAATTGGCCACATGAGTGGCTGCCCTATCTGCCTGTTAGTAAAGAGATTTACTACAAGCCCTAGACAGGCTTGACAGAGAAACCTCTCATTATGTCAGTTTATTATGTTTGACTGCAAAGCCGCCACCACAGGTATGCATCTTGAACATGAATGCAAAATCAAGACAATGGATGACCTTTTGACATATAGGTGGCTAGCAAACATAGTTCACCACATTAATGTCTGTAATAGGCCATGTCCCTTGAGAGATTAGGGTCTACAGTCATCACAAGCATGTATGCACTGTATGTTACCAAAGGAAGAAGTACCGGATTGGCATATGTTGTACCAGAGGTACAGTAGTAGGATATAATAACACACAGACCATGCTTGCATTATATAGCAGCTGTGCAGTCCAACTTGCAGGTATATTTAGAGACTAGTCTTCCATCATGATCTTACTTCACATGTGAAGGCAGCCTTACTCACATTTGCTCCCATTCACATGGACCTTCATACGTCCATTGAGAGACAAGCATTCATTCATGATCTTACTTCACATGTGAAGTCAGCCCTTACTCACACTGCTTCATGTTCATTCAGAGACGTATTCTTCCATCATGATCACTCACTTCACATGTGAAGGCAGCCCTTATTTACATTTTCTACAGTTCACATGGACCTTCATACGTCCATAGAGAGACAAGCCTTCCATCATGATCTCACTTTACATGTGAAGGCAGCCCTTACTCACATTTACTCCCATTCACATGGACCTTCATACGTCCATTGAGAGACAAGCCTTCCATCATGATCTCACTTCACATGTGAAGTCAGCCTCACTCACATTTACTTCCATTCACATGGACCTTCATACGTCTAATGAAAGACAAGCCTTCCATCATGATATCACTTCACATGTGAAGGTACAGTAGCACCATGTTCACAAGGACCTATTTCTGTCCATTCAGAGACCTGTCTTCCATCAATTTCCTATATTTATGATTCATTGTTTTTTCTAACATAACAGCCAACTTCACTTCACCGTAAGAACGCTTCTGTAATGTTGGTTTGCTTGCAGTGACACATGCTGGTGACACATGCTGGTAACGAATATATGCAATGCCACATAAGCTCTACCAGGGTTTAAGTATTATTTGGCGCAGGTTTTCCTTTCTGTGATTTTACTAGCCCCCTGCCAGCCATGTATTCAGCTTTTCCCTCACGGCCAATTATTGAAGAACAGAGGTCTATTTCTTAGTATGTGAGGGTATTCAAAAACGCTTGATTGAAAAGGACAAAAACATTTACGTGGTTATTTTCTTGTGGAGATGCTTGCTATGTGACAGTTGGATTATTTGTTATTGACGTCAGTTCTACAAGACCAGTGACAAAAACTTTTCAGGAGTTTTTCTGGTTGTGCCTCTGTCCAAAAAACCAGGTCTTTTCTTTTGGTTGTCTGCACAGCAAATTTGGTTGTCCATAAAAAATGTAGCAAAAATTACAAAGCGCCACCAATATGTACACTGTAGGACACATGTGTAGGTTTGGTGAATGGAGCACTGACTGGTCAGCTTTTGGCCGATAAAACTCTCCTTCAGGTGGGATCATCGGCCTACCACTGATATTGTTGTAAGTTTCAGTATCTCCAAAGTGATGGAGGGTTGAATACTAATTAATCATTTCACCAAATTCGAGGGTATTCAGTAATGTTCAGTGCAATCTGAATTTGATGAAAACAACTAGTCATCCACTCGGACAACCTCCAAAGCCACTGTCCGACTGTGGAAATTTTGCCCTGATCAGACCCTGGCATATGGCTTGTAGAAATTTTTCCTACAATCTATCTGACAACTTTCCTTTTGTAAGAATACAAAAACGAAAGCAGCAACTAAGAAACTGTCTCAAATTCCCGTTCTAGCCAAAAACAAAAGAATATATCAAATGAGAAACAAAAGAAGCAAGATCTTGTAAGTTTTAATATACAACGCTATAATGACTAGGGATGCACCGGATCCAAATTTTTGGATCCGGCCGGAACCGGATTTTGCCAGATAGTACATGAAATCCAGCCGGATAAAATCCGGCCGGATAAAATCCGGCCGGAACCGGATTTTTTTCATTACACAAAAGAAAATCATTAATAAGAAGTAGAAGTATGAAACAAGGAGTATTATTTTGGTTGATCTTTAGAAACAGTAGGTCAGACCATTGAGAAAATTAAATTAAACATGTTAAACCTAATTTTTCCTTACTTTGAATATTTTTATTAATTTTTGGAAATAGTTTACATTGATTTAAGTTAATACCAACACCTTTTTTAGGAATAATTCAGGCCAGATTTTGAAAAAGATCCGGCCAGATTTTGAAAAATATCCGGCCGGAACCGGAACCGGATAATTGTTCACTATCTGGCCGGATAGTCCGGCTGGACCGGATATTCGGTGCATCCCTAATAATGGCCTAGAGCTCTTTTATACCTCACCTATGTTTTCTCGGTCCAGGAATCTCAACAGTGGTTGGGAACGCTGGTTCATCTATTGCATCGTAGAATTCATTCTCTTCATCTTCACTTACATCCTCACCTCCATCGGTAACGCCTATAGATGAAACCAAAAACAGAGATGATTTAAAAAAAAAACATATTAAAATATATGCTAATATTCTATAAATATCTATCATAATTCAAAAACAAAATTATTCGAAGTTCTACTCTTGGGATGTAGTTTTTCGACATCTCTAACTATTGCATATATTTGCTATTACCTTTGTAAAGACAGTACACTTAATAATATCTATATATGCAGTATTCCGTGAAGATGTGATGCGCTTGAACGCTTTGTGGAGGTCAACGACGAATCATAAGCCATCCCCAGATAGCAACGTTAAAAAGTAATCAAAAATTTGTCCAGACTGCTGTACGTCACTTTTAAAGCATCTGGTTGGTTTGCAGCTAGTGTAAGCAAGTTTCATCACGAATAGGGGGACGAAAACGATGCATTGCAACAACAGAAATACACGATAGTAACACGCAAAAGTTAAACTTGAAAGATATTAAATGAGTACAACAAATAAACAAATTAATTTTGAGGAAAACCTCAAATTCTGAAGTCCACCAATTATTGCCATTTGAATCATTATTGGGAAATCAAGAACTTTCTTGATATTAGTGATTATATTTAGACAAGTTTCATGAATATTCACCAGGTTAACTGTTTGACCAATGAAATACCTGCGTGTCATGTCTGAACCAACTTCACTCAATACAATTATGCACTAAATGTTACCAGTGCAGTAAACTTGGGGTCTGTACCTGGGCATTAAAATGCTTTTAACCGGGTGACCAGTTAACTCTAGTCATGGTAGAGGGAGAGTACTGATGTTGCGAGGAGACAGGTAAGCTATGAAGTCTAATTAAACACCAAATACATATCATTTTACAGAGGCAATTAATGTCTCCTTATGCTCCTACCATCATCCCAATATACATTATTTCATGTAGGCAATTTTTTCTTCAATTTTGGAAATAACTTTCTCATTGACACTAGAATATCATGATATCAAGTATTCCACAGGTTGTTGCTTTGCAACACTAATTTCCACCGCCATCGTCGTAGACCCGTCCATAGCGTCTTGGCGACCCTCCAGAGGCTGACGCTATGGGTGGGCCTACGGGGAGGAGGTATCCCCTATTGAAGACATTTGCATTTCATCAATGGTGGTTAGCTGCAAACTGCCAATTTTACAACTTTTGATGTAATTTCTGTTCAAGATTTCTCAACTTTTCTTTCCACAAATACCAGCAATTTCTTTCTTTCTTTCAAAGTTTTTTGGCTATAGCACTCCTCACAAAAGCTCATGGCTGATCCCAAAAGAGGGTCACAACCGCCACTTTGAATGACAGAGTATTTGATATGATACATGTACAAATATTTATTAGTTACCATACATAATAAAACCTGAGCAAACTTGAACACAGCTGCAATGGATCTAGGGCTACCATGTACCTAACACACAATCCCTTAGTGAGAATGGCATGTACAGCGACTTAAACTACGCATCAAGTTGACAGTCATTTTTACAGTCTCAGCAACAAACTGTAAGCTAAAATCATCAACATATCAATTAACATTTATGTCTATGGCACGGGTTTATTAAAAATCTGAAAATATTGTAATTTTCCTGAATTAAGAATATGGTGACATTTCACAGTAATTCTATGGACTCCCTGCTACTCTCCACACTTAATGTTTAATATATATAAATATTAGAAACATTTATCATGTAATAAATCCACAAAGACATTAAACAGCTACAATAAAGCAACATATTGCTACCATATTTTACATACTGTACATACGTGTATATATCCACCAGCGACACATGCATACAAAGTTCTACAGCACTTCGCTTTTTAAATAGAAGCCAATCGGCTTATGTAAATGTCAAGAGGTTATTATAGAATCCAAACCACTTTATAAAATAGGGCTGACATTAATCAATAGGAAAAACTATGGCATCATCATCATATCCCCCGACCCCCAACCTGATTATGTAGGCTAAATGCTCTTCCACCAGAACTTGAACAATGACATCGTAAAGAAATTAAGTATGCTGCAATGAATAAATGAAGAAAGCCTCTAGGATTTTACAAAAAATGTAACAGACAACTTATGCCCAAGAAATATGGAGGGGATCAAAACATAAAGTAAATATTGAAAGATTGTATAGGTTTTCAATGTCATGGACTCATGGTCCATTAATAGAGATCTTGTATAATGATGTATTTTCAAGGTCAGAACATTTGACAAACGTTTAAAAATATTGTTTTCAAAGTATCCGGAGAGAAATCATTCTGTGCGTTGTTAATATCCATCAAATATCTTTAAGAAGAACTTAAATGAATTGCTTGAGCTGGATTTTGAGCAGGACATGAATGTATAATATAATAGGGGGGGGGGGGGGGGACAATATCCCAACTGGGTGCCTTAAACTTTAATACCAAAGTGTGCATATTCATATGAGTATACTGTATATGGCGCTTTACATGTCTTCTACCAGGCCTAAAATCTAAAATGGTATTCCTTTCTAACACCGTACACATAAATAACTACATGGTCACTACACGTCAATTTTACTGGTAAGAAGGTCACAAGTTTGATACTGTAGTTTAAATCATAGAGTAAGAATGATAACATTGTGAGGAGACAGGTTTACAAGAGAGGAAACACACTATTGTATGTTTACAGTGAAATCTACCATACATCCACCGTACATCCACCGTACATTCACCGTACTTCCACCGTACTTCCACCATACATCCACCATACTTCCACCATACTTCCACCATACATCCACCATACTTCCACCATACTCCCACCATACATCCACCATACTTCCAACATACTTCCACCATACTTCCACCGTACATCCACCGTACATCCACCATACTTCCACCATACTTCCACCATACTTCCACCATACATACACCCTACATCCACCATACTTCCATCATACTTCCACCATACTTCCATCATACTTCCACCATACATCCACCGTATTTATAATATAGAGCAATCCATTCAGTTCATGAACATTACTATCCATTCCAGGAGGTGTCTCCCCTTCCATTTGAGAAATTTTTTACATGATCGAGTTTCTAAATGGTGTTTGCACATTGCAACTTACAAGGTAATTTATGGTAAAAATTTTTTCCACTTATCCTTTCATCAGTGAATAATTTATCATGTATTGCATCGCAAAATGATGATGCAAAATGTGCAAATTGCTATATAAGTGCAAAGACATAAAAAATGTTTGCCACACAGAACCGTAGTATTAATTTTGTAAGAGAAAACGTTCACAGCCTTCCAAAGTGCAATGCAAAACACACGGATGGAGAGAAATATGCAATCGGAAATTGTACGTAAACAAAAGGATACTTATGAGTGCTTCTTGGGAGAGCGACGAAAGAAGGTTTCAGTAGTCGAATTATCCAAAGATGAATTCCAAAAACGCAAAAACAGTTATATAAATCACAAGCGAGAATTTTGCGGAAAAACACACACTAACTTCTGGGTGGTAGATACGGAAGGAGGAATTAGTGGGCATTGCCCAGGGAGCGAGGGCGCAGTGCTTAAACGTTTACAAATGTGTAGTTACAGTAGGTAGATAGGAAAGTGCAATTGTGGAGTGGGAGACAGGTAAGAGAGGAGCGAAGTAAATGCAAAATTTTTACACTCAATCATTCAAATATCAGCAATTTCTTATTTCTTCCCAATTTTTTCGCTGACCCTCTCCACTATGAAACAGCAGGAGTTTGTAGTCAGTTATTTCCAGACATTGTAATCATATTGGTATTAAATTTGTTGGTCTACTCAGTACGTCACCAAACACCCAGTTGGGACAATTATTTCTATACCGTCATGTCCCGCTTTGGAGCACACCTAGTATGCAGTATGAATATCATGTCTCTGTCGCATATAGGCCAGGACTGTTTGTACTGTCAATGTGAGTGCTTTGAAGCATGATATGGGAGGACAGTTTAGAGCTAGGTATTAGCATTAGGAAATTGTCCCAGCTGGCTGCACTAAAAAATCAGGAGAAGGGCCCACTTTTAGGTCTGTCAATTCTGTTCCTGGGTACAATGGTAATGACGTATGTTTACTCCATGCTCCACACTAAATACTGCCAGTTAGCTGAGTACTGTACTAAGTTACTACTACTACCATAGACACAGTGCAAGCTACCTATTAGTTAGGACATGATAACTGATACTACCGTTGTATCTGATGCCCTGATTTCATCTGAATTCATACCAAAGAGCTATAAAAGTTTATAGCTCCATGTCCATACTGAACCAACAATTTGTAATGGCACTCCTCTCATAGCACACTTTTCTCTTTTTATTTTTAAAGCAAACAAAAAATTGGGCAAATATTGAATTTCTCCCTCGCATCGGGTAGCGGGACAAAGTACTGTACAAAAAAAAAAATCTAACTTATTTCGCTGATTAAAAAATGTAACCTGATATTAAGAAGCTCAGATATCTATTGAAAGCAGAATTATGAATGACAAGAATGACCTGGCTATAATTTGGAAGCTGTACAATGGTGTGTGGGACATGGCAGTGTGTAAAATTCATCTTGACATGTAAAAGTCATGTTTCATAGATCTGAAGCCTAAAAGGAAGTTTGAGGTGCCAAATGTTTGATTACAGTATTCTTCAAAAACAAGTGGCACAAATGGCCATAGAAAAGGGTCATAGCGGGGAAACTGTGCATCTCAAGCTATTAGAGGCCATAAAAGTCTTATGGATTCGTATTTGAATTTTGTGTTGCATGTGAGGAATTGACTTCATGGTCTGTGTGTCAGACTATTAAGCTGTCGAGCCAGTGTCATTGATGAGCCTCAGATGTTAAGTGGTGAAAATGGTACAGTAATACAACCTGCACTGGTAGCAATGTTGTTTTAGTTGTCTACTACATATCAACATTACCTTTGTGCCTATAGTCATCCTTTAACATTCACTTGATGTACACAGCAAGAAAGACACACTAATCCGAGTTCTAAGCAAAGAACACAAAAATGTCAAAAGCTATAAATAAATAGTTCATCCTCAATATTTTTCAAATTATGATAGCTATATGAAGACAATGAATCTCCCATACTGTCTGTCAAAATTATTCAATTTTATGAGAAATGTTAAAAATCACTATGTATGCAATCACAAAAAAAAGTGAACTGTGTGCTTCTTGTTTCTTCCCCTCCCTCCCTCACTCCCTCCCCTTCCCTCCCCTCTCAAATGTCCTTGATCAGGATTTATAACCTTGCTGATTCTCTCTTTTACAATATTTTCTTCTATTGATTAAACTAAACCAAAGCAAGTAGATTACTACGATGTTCTGGGATTTAATAACCCCAATTCATGATAAGTTGGCTGTTACCAAACTACCTGTCAAAATTAATTTGAAACCATTTCCTGTTGAAATACACCAGAGATTGATTTTGTATATAAAACCTGTGTTAAGTTGGGTTTTGGGAGAAGCAAATTTCCACTTCACAGGTTTTATGACTAAACAACGGGACTTTAAAATGGACAAAGCAATTGTCAGTTTGACGTCATCTTTTTATCACCGTTTAAACTCACGGAAAAATGTTTCTACCGGGAGGCGGAGCTGGCAGAAAATACCGCCTTAGATGCTTTCGACTGTGAGTTGATTTGTATTTAGGTGTTACATACGTTGTACAACAATGGAAACAGCGGGTATGATATCAGAAACGTGACGTCGTGAAAATCGAATCATTAACGAACCATGACAATGACGTTGTTAGGGAGATAAACTGTGTGAGGTGAACGAGGAGATGTTCAGAAATTGTAGGCAACTGGCGAAATCTAATATTTTGAGCACATCAATTGGCGTAACGAAAAATAACAGAACATGTTGAAGAATATCATCCACAAGGTCGGAGTGATATTTGTTAAAGTTTAAAGGACCAGGGGCCACTTTGTGTGAAAAGTGGC
>KN893508.1:0-10857 GCA_000934455.1 Apostichopus parvimensis | reverse complement strand
GAATGACAGCGAATGACAGCGAATGACAGCGAATATCAACGAATGACAACGAATGACAACGAAGGACGGTGGTGAGAAGAGATAGAATGATTAACGGACCCCCCCCCCCCCTAGAAATGTCCAATATAAAGGACTCTTCCTGAAATTTTTAGCCGTTTCAAGATTATAGTATTGTTAGTTTCTAACAATTAATATCGGAAAAATGACGTTAAATTTACTTTTTTAAATCAGACTTACAATTTCGCTTACTATAAGGTGCGTTTGTATCTTGTCCGTACTTTACTAGATCTGTAAGCCACGCACTTCGCGTCCACTCGGTTTGGTGGCTTTAATATACGCACCGAGTCTGAACTGTGTGATATCCGGTTGAAACAAATGTCTGTGCTGTCTGTCATTCACTGCCATTCGTTTAAGTCAACGCATTTTTTTAGTGTGTACAACATATTGTCATTCGTTATGTGTAACGTAATTGTCATTCGTTTTAGTAAAACCCTTCACCTGGCCTTCAGAATTGGTAAGATACTGATGTACACTCTCGCCCTTCGGATGAGCACGTTAAGCGCTCGTCCCTGGACTTGGAAAGGAACGGCGAATACACGCCAGGGCCTTCCCCTGTATTTTGTATAACATTATCTCGTTGGTGGAGGTCCTTTTTTCGACTGGAAACACTCGTCTTACCCCCCCCCCACCACCCCTCTGCTTGTGAATTCGTTGCAAAACCGTCACTAATATTTTTGCACGATGGATTTTACTGATTTTGATAAAATTCAATTTATTGATATGACCGACTATCAGAATACATTAAACTTTAAACTTATATTTGGCACAGGATATGATATCCCTATTATATGATTCGATCCTCTATTGGCGACCGGAGGACAGGATTGTGTTTGTTTCCATTTCGGTGGATAACGGGTGGTTATTTTTTCTTCAGCGATTGTCGCACCGGCATAGCTTACATTTTAAAAGTAAATTACACCAGTCAGGGGCGGCGATTTGTTTCAAATATTGGGGGGGGGGGACATTTGCTTGGGTGCAGGCGAATTACTATCAAAGCGGAGCGCCACCATTGGTTGGCGCGCAGCGTACAAGAAAATTTCTATTTTCTATTTTGAAGTACTTTCTATTTTGAAATTACTAGCGATATCATAAAAAAAATACAAAAAATATGCTAATAAAAAACTATGCCACCAAATATTGGGGGGGGGGGGTATTGAATACTATATCCCCCACCTAAAATGGTATCCAGTCAAACCGTCCCTTTACCAAAACGTCCCCGCTTTTTTAAGACCAAAACGTCCCCGCTTTTTACCAAAACGTCCCCGCAGTCAAAACGTCCCCGTGAGTCAAAACGTCCCCGCTTTTATAATCAGTTGGAAAGCAAGTGTGGATGTTTTTAGTTCAAATCAAAGAGTAAGGATAAGTATAGTTTAGGTTGAAAACACAGTTTTTAGGAGTGGGAAGTGCCCTCCCTTATTATAATAATATTTAATAATGTTACTTTGTAATATTATTTGAATATAACAAAATAAGATTATAAAAGGGAAGGGAATACAACTTAAAA
Organism: Apostichopus parvimensis; assembly: GCA_000934455.1. Classification (NCBI taxonomy): domain Eukaryota; kingdom Metazoa; phylum Echinodermata; class Holothuroidea; order Aspidochirotida; family Stichopodidae; genus Apostichopus; species Apostichopus parvimensis. The sequence continues at coordinate 9,293 of KN893508.1, read as the reverse complement.
TTAATATATATTCACAACTGTGAATGAATGTGATAGACGGGGACGTTTTGACCAACGTTGAGGACGTTTTGACCGACGGGGACGTTTTGACCAAAAGCGGGAACGTTTTGGTACAGGGACGTTTTGGTACAGGGACGTTTTGGTAAAGGGACGTTTTGACTGGTAAGCACTAAAATATTGGGGGGACATGTCCCCCCGTCACCCCTCCCCCCAAATGATCGCCGCCCATGACACCAGTAAAACTGTGAGCACGATCCTTTTCTCAAACTTTCTTAGTAAATGGTCAGATGGAAGCGAATATATTAAATCTCAGTACAGTATAACCAAGATCTTAATCAAACAACTAGCTGATCACTTGTCCTGACAGGACCAGGGCTTATACCTTCAATTACTGTTAAGAACAACTATTCGTCGTTAAACTTGAGCTTGTGAAACGACCGTGGTTTGAAATGAGGAAAATTCGTTCTATTCCTGATAGCGACTGAATTTCTCTATAAAGGAACCCTACTCATTACCAGAGCCGTATCTCTAAATATACGGCTCTGCTCATCACGCTCATCACGGAAGAACGTCGCCCTCGCTAAACTTGACTGGAGAGATTAGGTCACATGACCATCAGCTGGGAAAGGTCATCACAATGGCGGACAGTACTGACACAGTACAACGCAGGGTCTGCTCAAAACCGGCCCTGATTTTGCCATCTGATAACCCAGTCATGGATCAAGATGATTACAAATCGAAAGAAAAGGAGGTAAGATACTATTTGCATGGAAAATTAACTATTAAAATGCTTCGCCTGTAAAATACACTAGCTCGTAAATGTGATGCAGGCGAGGTTTTGACGTTGCGAAGTTAGTCTTACACACTGATCGGTGCTACTGTCGGTGTGTTGTGAACTTGTGATGATTGTCAGGTGTGTTTACGTACGTACGGAAAACAGGACTTGAACACCTTAGCCTTGCTAGGAAGCCATAAAGACCAACATACATCATATCTTCATAAAAGCACTGTTCAAAGTATTTAGGCTATGAATGATTAATACTTGGCTCTCGTTACTTCATAAGTGCCCACAGTCCATGTTAGATTTCCAATGGATCATTTGACACACAGCCTGTAGACGTCAAAACTTGGCAACTTGTGTGAGTCAATGTGATTCATCAAACCAAAACATTTCACTGGTTTCTTGCAACTCAGGCATATGGCATAAGCGAATGGACCAAAGCACTATTAATTGCCATTGCATTTCTATGATGCAGATCCCTAATGGGTTATGATACACTGAACTGTTCTGAACCTCTAATTTCTAACATAGATAGCCTGGACCACACTGTGGTGCATCATGTGGCTTGGATGTTAGGCTAAAAATACTAACTTACTGTAGCCCTAACTTGGCCAAGGCCTACCCTTAGTTAAGTAAGCATTAATTTAATTGGAAGCCCACGGTTAGGTAGGGTTCTTTCCTCAAACATATTCCAACATAAGACAAAGGACGAGACTCCTGAGTATATAGTAGATCAACGTTACAGGTCTGTAATCACCCACTAAGCCTAGTCTATCCTACTCCTAGTTTTGACAATCATATCATTGGATTTGCTTTGAAACCTTAAAGGGTAGCAAAAACATCCACTATGTAGTATGTTCCTGACCCAAGTATTGTTTAATGCTACTACCATGGCTATTTTGGCATAATTGGTGCTTGAGACTAGGGCGACTTACTTGTACCTCAGTTTTACTGAAGTTCTGGCATAAGATTATTGAACTAGTCAGTTTTCAAAGAAGGCCTTAAATACTAATTTGAACATTCAAGTTTAAAGCAGAATACCTTACATTTAATGATAGCTATCCAGTATTAAAACTGCAGTAAATTAAAGGACTAAGTACTGGAAAAATTTACAACAGTTTTTGCAATGGATATTAAATTCCTAACATAGAAGAATAGAGTAAATAATGGTAGTAGATGCAACAAATAAATTGTAACCCCTTTCCAAGTATTGCAGGTCAATGTGATCATTTGAAAAAAAGAAAATTAGATGTATCCTAATGGACAATAAGCAACTTTATGATATTCCTGTCTGGCTTATATTTCCTTTCAGTACATTGCTCAGGCTTGAATTCAAACAACATTAGCCACAAGTGTGTCTAAGTTACTACCACTCTGAGAGCATTTTTTTCTATATACCTAGATAATAATTGGTTTTCAGAATGTACTCACTGACTCCATTTGGATTAGAGAAATGCACAGAACATTCATGGAAACAAAAGCAAAGACAAAAAATACAAATCTTGCATGTTTTTGATATGAAGTTGCACTTTTAGTCTCGAGTGTAACTGTATGTAGTGGCAAGAGTTATCAGATTTCATTTCATGTCAGCTCAGGCCTAGAATATTTCTGGTAACGTAGTCGTTAATGTTAGATAGCTATTCATTTTCTCGTTGCATATTGATATCATGGATTATGGATCAGTTCTGGCTGCTGTGTATAGATTTGATCTTTATTCCTCATCTTGTGAAATTGTTAAAACAAAATTGAGAATCATATTTAATTTCTCAATTGAGAATTTTTCCTCGAAGCAATCATATTTGACTGGTGGGTATAGTGAGAACTTTAATGAAATGATGTGTCTACTGAGTCGCAATTTATTCCAACGGCTTATGCCATTGATTAATCTGTGCCGTCATCAGTCAAAACAAGTTCACTAAATGATCCTTAACTTGAAGAACCTCATTCACAATGTCTCCCTTGTTTAACAAATAATATATTTAAGTCTCCATTTTAATTTGTAGTCTAACTAGTGATTATCCCTTGCTTATCAAACCTGTTCCATATGGTTAGATACTGGCTGAATGCCGGTGGATTTTGTCATTTTCAATCAGCAATTTAACAAAAATGCACCAGCAATTTTCTGCCAGTAGATACTGAGAATTTAAATACACGACAAGTCCGCTTTCAACATTCGTCAGTTAAGGCATCAGCATGCTTTCCGTTCATTACCTAACATGAGTCCTATATCACTGCGTATTATCAGCAAGATATTATTGGGCTGTCTAAAGCCTGTGTGTTGTAATGTGGGAAAATGCCAGCACTTGGGAATATTTATTTTGGTCAGTAGGTTTTACAAGCACTGGCATTTTTGTTGAGTACATCAATTGCTAAAATTTAAAAATTCTAGACCAGGTTATCACTGTCCAGTATTGTACAGTACATAAAGGTACATTAATCAGTTATATGTAGTTTTGTATTACTTATGGAGTGATTTGATCCCTAACAGAATAATGATGCTTTTTGCAGTGCTCAGTCATGGATAAATAGGAAACTGATCCAGTTATATAATTGACAGAATTTTACAGATATATATTTTGTTCTACCAATGAGGACCCACTTGTTCTAAGGTGATACTACACACAAATTTCCTGCTATCATAGTACCATTTAAGGTTAGGTACAGTAAGCCCTTGCCCTTTATCACTAAGTATGATTAATAGTAGACGGTCTGTGTCCTTCAGGAACCCTTTTTTAGCGATACTCTGACTAGAGGTTATCTTGTGTCTGACTGTCAGCCTACTAGATCTACTTCACCAAAGCTAAGCAAATCAGTACAACTTTAGCTTAGATGCAGCATTGATGCTTCATTTAATGGGAATAGTAGTTTTGTATCACTGATATTTTTAAATGTTTTTTAAATTTTTGAACTAATGTATGAATACACTGCATTTCCTCCATCTGGAACTGTTTGGGTTGTACATTAGTTTTTATCCCTCAGGCGTTGACTTTGCTTGAATAATATTTCCTTTTCAATAATTTAACTGCCGAGGAAACTTAACAGACGACGAAAATGAAATCATATTTGAAATTTGTTTCGTATACTGATCCAAAGGCAATTAATAAAAAACAACACATTTTGAAGTGCCGACTCAGTGATTCTTCCTAAGAAGTACAAGAGACACAAATGTTTATCGACATATTTTATTACATAAGGTATGTGATTAAGGTGAGAGGGTAAAGCTAATTTTATATTCCAAATCTTGACTAAATAAATTACAATAGTAACCCATTCGGCAGTTTCCTTTCACGTAAAGTGAATAAAAGTAACAGCTAACAGCATTGTTACGAACGCAGGATTCTGCGTGCGTCCTGGGGACCCAAGTACACACTCACAAAGTAAGCCTATGCAAAACATTTATCATATGGTGGCTGGGGAAATAGAAAACTTTATTCAACTTTGAATAAAACTTACAAATAAAATTGTATTGGGTAACTGTTAATGGTAACTTACGAGAGGGTTCATAAAACTTGTGAGCAAGTACTAGGTCTTTCAGCCCTGGGTATGTTTTTGTGTTGTCGAGATCTATTTGTAATATTTTCTACAAAATTGATGGGGCTCAATAAAATCAGTTAAAAGTGCAGTATTTTATTCTTGCATTTTCTCTCTATATAGGCACTGTTTTACTTAACGTTGATTTACATTGATTCACAGCGTTTGCATCTATGCCTATAACACTTTCATAGACTTACAGTAGATGTAAGGGAGTTGTATACCATAAAGTAGCATGCATTGCATGATGTCTAGGCCAGCATATATGGTAACTAGTCTTAGGCAAAAATTCCCGCTTCGAAATTTTACAGTAATTTTGTTGTTTTATAATACTAGTAACAGGTTTCATCAATTGTTTTTGTACATATTATAGGCCTATCACTAAAGGATTCCGTTGCGCACAAGCCAATGTTTTGTCAGGGGTCATTACTGTACATCTCAATACTGTGGTGCGTCCTGTAGAGGTATTTTATGTTTTCATTGAGAACTGCAGGGACGCCAGATTTTCTGAGCGGACGCAAACATTTTTAAAACATTGCGTCCCGGTGACGCAACATTTTAAATCCTAGTGATATTAATGGTTAATTATATTAGAAGTTGCGTTGTTAATACGTTGTTTGTCCATACGTTGTCCATTGATGGTTGCTCATACGAACCAGACACACCTTATGTCTGTATAGATGTCAGTAGATATTTATATACAAGATGCTAAAGTAATGACACGATGGAACTTCGTATAGTCCCTCTTCCTACTACTCGTAGAAAGTGTTCAATCATACGAACCAGACACACCTTATGTCTGTATAGATGTCAGTAGATATTAATATACAAGTTGCTAAAGTAATGACACGATGGAACTTTGTATATTCCCTCTTTCTGCTACTCGTAGAAAGTTTTCAAACATACAATTGATTTTACATTTACAGTATTATTTTGTTGCAATGTAAACCAACTTAACTGTTGGCTGGTTCGTACTGTAGGAGGTCAAGTTACTGAAATTCTTCCTACTGTGTGTTTCATAGAAACTGGAATCATGATAATACATATGAATGTTAGTTGTTGAAATTGTCACACCAAATTTCTTGGTGTTCATGTAACTTGTCCATTTGATCATCCCCCTATGAAGTAAACTACCACCAGAGCTCAGGTCTGCCTCAAGTGTGTTCTCCTTCGAGCAGCCTCTGGATGACCACATCTCTTCCGGGCGAGAAGAAGGACCGCACGTCAACAGCCCTTGGAGGCAATTTGTGTAGACATCGATCAAGATCAAGATTATAATAGTAGTTCAGTAGTTCCATATAAATGCTATAGATCAGTATGGATGAAAAATTACTCGATAGCTGTGCATATGTTATCAAAATGTGCCGAATACTGTCAGCACAATATATACCTGTACATATACTGTGATTATCATCCACTCAGAGCTGGGTCAAATTGAAGAATGCCTTTTTAATCCTTTGCTCTCTGGATGTACAAAAGCAAGATTACCCCGGATACAACTGAGGACCGTGCAAAATTGTCTGATCTCCCATTGTTAAGTTATCATGTATGTGTACCACATTCAGTATAGCACTCAAACTTTCCAAGTTCAAAGCTTCTAAGAGGGTATTAGTTCAATCAATACTACTCAATATAAAGTTGCCTTCTTTATGTGTATGGTCTCTTTTAATTGATTGCATAGCAACATCTGTTGAGACAACAGGAAAGCAATTCTATTAAAGGATTAAGAAAACACCCTATTGCAACATGTGAAATTACATCATAATTTTACTCAGTATTGCTCAAGTTGTGAAGATTTTGCCCAAGAAGAAACCCCCAAAATAATTGTATTAGTATAATAGATTGCTCGATCCTTTTGGATACCATGAAGGTCTGTACTCTTCCAATGGTTTTGGCAGTTTTGGTAGCCACCCATTGGACCACTGTCGTCTATCATGACAATGTTTTAATTTTGTACCAGCGTACACTTGTCCTATTTAGCAATGATACTCTTGTACACAGGTAACAAATGGGAATGCTTCCATGGTTAATTAATACATACAATGATATGTTACATGTATATATTACCAGCAGCCTATCTATAGGTATTTATAGCTTTGCATCCAAAATATTGTAGTTAAGTGTTATATATTTCATTGTACCTTCCAAATTGGAACTCTCGGTGACCACACTCTACAGAATCAATGGGGATAGCTGACCCTAAGTATTAAGTGTGTCAATAACTGTTAACAGCTGTTTTGGCAATTAAAGGCTTACAGTGACATAACAGTCTATTTTTTTTTTGGTCACTTTGGTGAATTACATAAAGTTATAGGCTGCTAGATTGATTAACCAGACTTTCCACATGGATTTAAAACTTTGCAACTTTCACCTGAAAGATGTTTGCTTTAGAGCTAATGCATAATGGGGTGCTCTAGCGTTTCAATGGAGGGCGCTGTCTACTGGTCCTAATGTTCATGATCAGCGGTGTTAACAGATCTCTGAATGAAAGTATAAACATGATTGTGAGAAAGCACTCATTATCATGCAAATGGATATATACAGATGCCTTGCAGGGTAATTGGCTAGTTCAAGATTTCTCTTCAGGAGCAAAAATCATAATTTGAAAAACACAAGGTGCATAAAACTGTTAGTTTGCCTTGAAACTTTGGACACTTGATACATAATATATAATAGGCTATCACTTGTGCGTTTACATGCGAGAGTGTATTTTTTGCGGAAATGGTAGTGCTAACTTTAAGTCGCTTGTTTGCCTATTTGCACGCATTACGTCATTCACCAAATTGATGCGTTCAAACAAACAGTGCTTTTGGTGAGAAACTGGTGAATTTGAAAAGCAGATTTTATCAAGAAGAAAACGTTGAATGGGACAATTTTCACATGGTTAGAAAGAGAAAAGTAAGAACTATGAGGACAATGTATCAAACTCTTCCACCAGACATTTCCTTTAAATCTAATCCACATGTTGCAATCCCTTGGCTGTTGCTTATGAATCAGATTTATTTATCTTTTCATCCAACAGAGAAAGCTCTGTATACATCTCAAACATTTCATAAAAATTTAGATTTTCGTAATTGAAAACCTTTGAAATTTTGAGCCTCATTTCATCATATGAGATTGATTCACAAATGGAACTCTCATATCATAATTGTTTTTTCAATACCTCAGACCCATGATTTAGAAAAAGCAATCATTGATAGGCTGGCTTTTGCACAGAAATGCAATAGACCCCAAATTTTCAGAATTTGCTTTGTTATACAGTACACATTCAATATACATTTATGTGCACACAGACATTTTTCTGTGTAATTACCATGAATTTCTGTGTAAACTAAGGTTGTATTTGTCGAGTCATCTGTTATGTCTTCAATTTTTAACCAACTTTCAATTTCTGTGTGCATACAGTATCTCATTCTAAGACAGCCATACTGTGCATGTAATATTTTTTCTTGTGCTTTAATAGCTCAACGCACTTCTTTACTGCCTCAGTTCTTTTCCACTTTAGAAGCATTGCATTGCATTACATTGCATTATCGTATGTTCTTAATGTGAAATAATATCTACATACATCCTGTAATATGGTAAGAGTAGTTACACATTGACAAAATTATGCAATATGGTCATTTGTCATGCAGCTTTTCACAGAACACCTTGGAAATTCCCAGGTCCCTTGTAATAATGATCTCAGCGAATAAAAACAACAGTAAAAGGGAAAGGAAATCACATGTGATGTGGCTGCAGTTTTGCCTTTGGACACATTTTTCCTGAAAAAGTTTTTTGCTCCTTCAATATATGATAAACATCTTTATGCATTTCTGAGAAAGCTTACTCATGTGATTATTAGCTTAGCTTCAAATTTCAAGTACGACAAGAGAAAAAGTGACGTTGAATGGGTTCCTTTCTAAAGACAATTTTAGAATGTTGTCATAAAGTCAAAATGATGTATCAGTAAGCAAAGTCTGTCCTTTAATACTTTCCGTTAGTTTCGTGCTGAATGCAGTAAACGTATGCATGGATAATGGTGTACTTATTGTATGTGTGTTTGCGTGAGGGAGGGAGGGGTGGAGATAGGGACTCGGAGGGTGAGTGTGATACCAAGCTTGTGATAAAAAGATCACCCAATAAGGACAGTAGGGAGAGAGGCCTTGTTCACATTGCAGCATGAGCAGGGGATCAGACCGAGTGAATGCTCTAACACTCACAATCCGCACCACAGATCTTGATCACCCAATCAGCTGGCTGCTTACTCGTCGCTGAAATGACATGCTAGGCTGGTCATGTTCAACATCCCCGTCATAACCTCGTTGTGTCTATTCTCTGTGAGGTTCCTTAAAATTCTCATCGCTTTTCTACAATCTTGCAGTATTTTTAACCAATTGTGTAGTAGTCTTGTCTGCATCAATTTTGAGTGTAGAGAAGAAGCAGTGGTGATTGCCATAGAGTTATTGTGATTGGGAAGAAGGCATTGCACTGCTACTATCATCACTAATAACAGCAGGCTGTAGATTCACTGTTATTGTCGATGCAGAATAATTTGTTGCTGATTCCATGAGAAAAAGAGTACTAACAGCTCTAGGTTTATAAAGGTTCTTCTTCCATCCTCTTGTTAAGACTGTTTCTACGGTATCACTGCAATTTTGTACTAGATAGCTACAGGTTGGATGCATAAATCGCTTTGGACAACGATATTCACCGCAGCCTTTGCAAGACCCGATGAGTAATTACACCTCCTGATTATTGATCCCCTTAGATGTGAAATTAGCAAACAGGTAACCCGGGAGCAAAGTTTTGGACCGTTTCCATCACTGGTTAGTAGAATTGTCTACCAACTGTGTAAGGAGCTGCTTCAACATTTGCAATGGATGTCACGGAAATCTTTTCTAGTATCGCATCGCAAAATGCTTTGTAAAATTGACAAGATGTTATAAATACAAGTGCAAAAGAATGTATAGCAGAACTTTGTTTTTTTCTTACACACCAA
>KN893507.1:674-15266 GCA_000934455.1 Apostichopus parvimensis | reverse complement strand
CGTAAATAGGAACTGTCAGGATGAAAAGATTCACCAAGATACACCCTGCATATTTCCTTATCCAAGGAAAGAAAGTCCTGAACACAACTTTAAAAATGTTACCTTTTTTTTCGCAGACCAACTCATGATGATGAAGTAGAAGTGTTTCAAATGAACATCCAAAGCTTCACGGAGGAGGAAGAAGAGGCCCAGTCGGATGGTCACAGGTTAGTACCAACAAGACAAACATCACCCAATGGTGAGCTGCACTCCAATTAAAATCTTGAAATCAGAATCATCAGGATGACAAGATTCATCCTGCATAATTCTGTACTCAAGGATAGAAAATGAACACAAATTGATAAATTTCAATTTTGTTTCTCAGACAAACTAACGATGATGAAGTAGAAGTGTTTCAAATGGACATCCAAAGCTTCACAGAGGAGGAAGAAGAGGTCCAGTCGGATGGTCACAGGTTAGTACCAACAAGACAAACATCACCCAATGGTGAGCTGCACTCCAATTAAAATCTTGAAATCAGAATCATCAGGATGACAAGATTCATCCTGCATAATTCTGTACTCAAGGATAGAAAATGCATGAACACAAATTTACAAATTTCAACTTTTTTTTCTCAGACCAACTAACGATGATGAAGTAGAAGTGTTTGAAAACATCCAAAGCTTCACAGAGGAGGAAGAAGAGGTCCAGTCGGATGGTCACAGGTTAGTACCAACAAGACAAACATCACCCAATGGTGAGCTGCCCTCCAATTAAAATCCTAACATGAGAATCATCAGATGACAAGATTCATCAAGATACACCCTGCATAATTCTGTACTCAAGGAAAGAAAATGAACAAAAATTGATAAATTTCAATTTTTCTTCTCAGACAAACTAACGATGATGAAGTAGAAGTGTTTCAAATGGACATCCAAAGCTTCACAGAGGAGGAAGAAGAGGTCCAGTCGGATGGTCACAGGTTAGTACCAACAAGACAAACATCACCCAATGGTGAGCTGCACTCCAATTAAAATCTTGAAATCAGAATCATCAGGATGACAAGATTCATCCTGCATAATTCTGTACTCAAGGATAGAAAATGAACACAAATTGATAAATTTCAATTTTGTTTCTCAGACAAACTAACGATGATGAAGTAGAAGTGTTTGAAAACATCAAAAGCTTCACAGAGGAGGAAGAAGAGACAAAAACAGAGCCAGTAGATCAGAGGTTGGTATCCAAAGTTCCAAACACAAAAGTTACATGATGAAGCTATTTCATGAAATCAACTGCCCAAATTGAGATAATACATAAAAATTTAATCAGAAACTAAACCATATCTGGTTTAATAATTGTTTGACTATAAATCTTCAACATGTTATATCAGGAAATTACTCAATAATGTACTCAAAGTAATTAAAAACCAAATTTTGAAATATCTTAACTTATTTCTCAGACAAACTATTGATGATGAAGGGAAAGAGCCTGACAAAGAGATCAAAAGCTTCACAGATGAGAAAAGAGACAAGTCAGATGATCGCAGGTTAGCATAGACACAATAGCAACCACTGTCCAACAGTATATTATAAAACTACAGTATTTTCATTAATTCAAAGCACGCACACATTCTCAATGTGAAATCAACCATAGAATCAACCAAGGAACAAGTTATCTATAACTCCTAAGAAGATGTATGACTATACAATTCTTCTAACTTGCAAGTGGTTTTTTACTATGTAAAGGTCTTTTAACTCATGATATACAGAGGGAATCATTAATGCAGAAAATACAATATATTATCAACATTCATGTCTGAATTAAAGAGATAGTTTTACCCCCCCAAAAAATCAACAATTTTCTGCAACAGGATGTATAAATGGCACATAGAGCTATGTGACCTTTGAGATCATCTCAAATAATAATTAATTGAACCCATAGCAACACTATAGTGACAAGGCTACCAGTTTTGCCAGCTAGCAACAATGGACTGGCAATTAGCAAAGCAGGGAGTGATATGTTTCATAATTGCACTGGCCTTATATACATGTATGTCACCCGTACAAAAGTTTGATATAAAAAAACAAGTATGGCAAAGCTAGCAAATTGATGGGACAGGAGATGCAACATTGCAACAATTGTATATGTTTGGCTCAGTGTCAATGTGTAGCAGTTTTTAATAAAGTAACAAATTAGTCACAAATTGGTACAGGTCTTTATAATTGCAATATATCGCACTCTCTGAAATTTAACATTTCAGGAACGGTGCCACACTGAGCACAGATGAAGGAAACTGGCGTGCAGAAACCAGACCCAAACCAAACGATCAGCTAATCATTCCAGACTTGAAAGGAACTAGATTGCGTGACAAAAACGGAGAAAATGAAGCCATGCAGTCTGGAGAGGAATCATCTGCCATATCATGGTCTGACGTAAGCAGTTTCCTAGACGATGACGTGGATGACATTTTGCCATAGACCTAACATTTCAAACTTTGAAGATAATTTCAAGCTTGACCTCTTGTTGGCTCAATTGAAGATGTGCAGGAGGGATTTATTTGTCTACCTTGAAACATTTTTGTCAACCTTGAACACTTGAGCCAAGTTGATAACTTTTGTCAATCTTGAACACTTGAGCCAACCTTGAACCTTGTTATCAACCTTAACATTTGAGCCAACCTTGAACCTTTTTGTCAACCTTGAACAATTTTTGTCAACCTTGAGCTTGAGCCAACCTTGAACACTTGAGCCAACCTTGAACAATTTGCCAACCTGGAACATTTTTGCCAACTTGGAACATTGCCTAGTACTTTGAACTATTTTATATTTCTTTATTGCAACATTCTTTATCATAAAAAAAAAAAAAAAATTTGCTTTGCTATTGAAAAGAAGACTTGGTGCAATAAAAATCTAACAATGCAAAAAACATATGACAAGGAGAAAATTCGACATTCTAAATATGACTTCATGCACTTTAAAGCTGAAATAGTGTTATAAAATAGATTGAAAAATTGTCTGAAAATTGTAAAAACTATATGTATGAAAATTGTATCAAAACTATGAAATATGATATAAAATAAACTGTAAAATCCAACTTTTATGACAACATTATTTCATATTGCTTTAAATTGATAACTTATTATGGATCACTTTCTGGATCTCAATTTTGTTAAAATATTCTATCCAGGGTAGGCCCATAGTGCTAAAAATCCATTGCCAAAAATATGAATTAAAATTTTTTTGTGTATACAAAGTGTCATATAATAAAAACCGTGGGTTTCTTTCCATACCCTTGTATTTTTTCAAACATACTAATAAGGATATCATTTTGTCTGACCAATTTCCAATGTATCAGTTTCTTTTGGACAATTGTTTTGGATTCATGCCTTCAAAAATTTCTGTTATTTTTGTATTAATAAATTAAAAGTGGAATCCTGGCTTCTGGTAATTAAGAACAATTAATAGAAAAAACCTAACTAGACTGGAATTTTTTTAGCATTTCTTTGGGTTTTCCCTCGGACTAGCAGGTCTTACTTTTTGGTTGCCTGGACAACAAATTTTGTTGTCCAATTAATGACCACTACTGCATGTACCCCTATGTGTATTGTACGTGGCTTAGATGCATATGACACCAGCTTTGTGTCATCAAACCTTCTCTTTGGGTGGATGATAGCTGCCACCCACTATATATTTTGGTCAGCTCATTTCAGTACCTCCAAATTGATGGAGGATGGTCAATGTTTCATTTTAGTTCTTTCAATGATTGTGTCACACAAAACTTAAGTTAGACAGTTTGCTATGAAACCAAGAAATACTGTTCCTTTATAATTTCAAGTTAATTGTAGCAAAATATATATTGTAGCAAAATTGTAGCAAATATATTGTAGCAAAATTTATAATTTTATGAGTAAAGCCAAAGAATATAATATTATTGGTGGGTTAGACAAAGACAATATATTAGGCCCTTACATGCGCAGTGGAAAGTGTACCTGTTAATTGTACGTCCAAGGAAATACTGCACGTACCTGTCTGAGTAAAGGCAAAGAATATAATATTGGTAGGTAATTAGACAAAGACTTTATGTTAGGCCCTTACATGCGCAGTGGAAGGTGTACCTGTTAATTGTAGGTCTAACTATAAGGCTAGGCTTGCCGTACTGTTCCCTAGTCTCCCCATCCATGGCCTACCATAATGTTAGTAACATTACAAGTATTTAAGTTTCGCAAGACACGTTTGTGGTATTAATATTGCTACAACACTGAAATTATCAAATCAGTGCCCTTTATTGTACGATGTAGCAACTGTTATTTTAGTTGAGTTGGTTTACCATGCGAAAATTTAGATGGATAAGTTCGGTTTGGTTTCTGACTGTTGAACTCCACAAGAAACAACTGCTTTCTTCTTATTCTGCTTCCAGAGACTTGGCTGGTCAAGATAAAGGTTAAAGTTCCTTCTCCTTCTACCCCTTCTCCCTTCCCTTCTCTTCCTACCCTCCCCTCCTCCTCCTCCTCCTCCTCCTCCTCCTTTACTTCTTTACGTGACTTGCGCCTACGTGCCTGACAGGAAGCCATAGTTTGAGAGGTTGGCGAAGGACAATCTGCTCGTCTGTACTGTACAGTTCTAGTTAGTTGCGGCTGATTTGCGAGGTTGGTTCAAGCATTATTTGCACCTAGGCCTATATTAAGGAAGGTCGTTTCTGATAATTCGAACACTATATATATATATAACACTATGAATTACGCGTCAACAGACGTTAGGAAAATGTCAATTAATACTAATAGTCGACCGAATGCATGGACTGTATTATCACGTTCACGACCTTGCCATCAACAACAGATATAGATGTAGGTTGAGTCCATAGAACTTCAATTGCTATCGTTGTTCAAAGATATGGTTATGTGCAGTATGTGTCTGCTTGGCTGGTATTACCAGAGCCGTCTAAATATACGGCTCTGGGTATTACGACAAATATAGAGTACTAGTCTTAGTACACATTGCCGACCAAGAAGCAAGGAAATATTCACAACAATCAATTATCGTTCAAGTACTGAGTAGCTGCAACATGTAAGCTTACATTCTAGTTTGATACACATTCTCTGTTCAAATTCAATCTATTAAGTTCAGAAATTAGACTAGGTTTAGGTTTACTTTGTCATCGTTAGCATGGCTACGGGGGAGAACTCGGTACAGTTGTAGCTAACTGTTAGCGTTGGATGTTATGGGTATGTCCGCAGTGGCAGTTGTAGGAATCAACGCTACATTGTTGAAAATTTTTGATCACAGACTTAAAGCCCAACTTTTGCGTATTAGTATTTGTAGTACGGTTAATTAGTGTTAGTTGTAACCTTAAGCTTTATCAAAACTAGGCGAGCACTACCCACCAATACGTACTATACACTCTCAATAACCTCAGACTATATGACAAACTTGTTCGTGATATTACTACTAGGGCTAGGATAGGCCTAATTTTTTTTGATGTAGGCCCATGGAGCTATAAACAGATAGCTCCATGGTAGGCCTAAGGTAGATGCTTCACGACTGTGGGCCAATGTACCATGCAATTATAGAAACTCTTGTTGTTGTGTTTGAGGCTCAAATTTTACTCCAATTTTGCACAGCCTCAAAAAAAAAAAAAAAAATATCAAATTGAACTTCTACAATCAGTAGTCTTCAAGTAACCAATGTTACAAACTGCCTCAGAAATTAGGATTGGCATTCTGTAGGCTAGTTCTAGTTTGTCCAATTTATTGTCCTTTTAAGCTCAAGTCTAGTTTTTATAGTCAGAATTGGTACTTCATTTCATGGAACAGAGGTAGCCTACGTGTGTTCCTTTTAATTAAAAATCCTAATGATTATTTCATACAAGTCATCAACTTCAAATTTTAAATAGTAAATCTTGTATGAATTTTCATAGATAGAATGCTTTATTTTTCTCATCTTTTCTTCCAGTTTTCAATAAGAGAGGACAGAACCAACAGTTCCCTTTCCTAATTGTACACCTGAAGTAGGGAAATCTTTCTAAATCATAGGAAAGTGCTCTTGCGATGAACCCATCTGACCAGTAACTACAGTATATTAGTTACCAGGTAGTCTTGATTATTCAGAGTGAACTTTTACTATTTCTAGCATTTCCCATTTGGTTGCTATGGAGTCAGATGTGAGTGATCTTCCCTCCTATGTCCGTCGTGTTCCCATTCCTCCCAAAAAGAGAATTGCTAATTGGAACTCTTTGCAATCTTCGAAAAGTTCCAAAAGACATTTTCCATCTGGTCTTTTTAATGGCAGAAGTGGATCACACTTGGACTATGTTCAATTACAAAACCCCCCTAGAGACTGTGTGCCTGAAGACAGTCAACATACACCACACGCTTTGCAGTTTCTAAAGCATCCCGATCAGGTAGCAAACTTTGGGCAAAACCATCTTCGGGAGGGAGCTTGCTCTTCACTTGAGAGGAATATGTCAATTGGACAGATGATTGCTGCTTGTGATGCAGAGAAAGAGAGGCTGCTCTTGGAAGCAAGTCGCTTAGAAGAGGCAGAGATCAGGCAAAGAAATGCTAGAGAATGGATTCTTCAAAACAATAGAACTTCAGAAACCTGCGAGCAACGGGAAGAGGAGATTGAACACTCGGAAGAGATATACCTCCAGATCAATGGTAGGAAATACATCGCTAGGCCAGTAGAAACAGATTGTGATAATGAGGAAGACAATGGTGATGACGACGACGAAAGGCAGTTTTCTCGGAGGTCCACATCTAGTGATGTTCACTTGAGAAGGAAAGATAATCAGAACCTTCAAGCTTCGCAGCATAATGTCAGTACAACGCCGCCATACTTGATTGACCCAGGGAGAAGTCAGAGCCAGTTAGATTATTGTGAAAGGAAAGAAAGGTTAGAGGAAGTGATTATGAAGGACAAAATGGCCATGCTCAGCCGACTGAAGCAAATGAAGGGCGGGCATCCGGCAGCTGTGTCTGTCGATTTAGCGGAGGAATCGAGCGAATTTATTACAAAGTCAGAGCCTACCATGACAAAGAGTTCCCAAGAGTTTAAAGTATTCAGTGATAGGTTTGGGAATTCAAGTTTACAGATCTCTAGGAGCAGGTTATCCTCATCACCATCAACATCATTCACAGGAGGTTACCACTTTACACCTCATGCAGGTACATCGGGGGCAAACTTGTCAACCAAATCTGCTCCGCCCATTGAAACTGATTTTCATAAACTGTCAGATCATACTGTCTCAGGTTTCCACAATCTCAGGAATAACCCTGTCCTTAGCCCACTGTCTTTATCTTTGCCTTTGAGTCCTGGTTCCGTTGACAGCTCTACAGGTAGTATTACCAGTACTCAGAATAATAGCCCTAACTCAAGGGAATCCACAAAGGAGCCACACGTTGTCGCTCCTTGTTCCAAGTCTGGCCTTCCCTCCACTGCAGGGCCTCCTGATGTTGGTAGCCCATCCTGCCAGACAACAAACAACCATGGTTCAGCAGCAGCCTTTGAAGTAAAGGTTGAGCCGGATTCTAACTGCATGGAATTACAGTCGAGCAGGAGACCAGAAGATAACAAGTGCCCTGTCTGTAGCGACGAGATATCCGGCTACCATTATGGAATTTATAGTTGCGAAAGCTGTAAGGGCTTTTTCAAACGTACCGTTCAGAATAAGAGGAACGAGCGTCTGCGGTGTGCTAGAAATGGCAATTGTGAGATGAATCTTCGAAGTAGGAAACATTGTGCCGCCTGCAGGTTTCAAAAGTGCATTACTCAAGGCATGAAGTTAGAAGGTAAGTGTTTTGATGAAGTTTCACACAGGTCTACCCTCTTGAAAGCCTATTTTGGTTTCAACATAGGTTTCCAAGTAGTGAGCTGAGCTGGCTTACATTAGTCCAAAAACCCAGTCATGACAAGGTAGGCTTGTAAATCTGCCTTTGTGTCCCCTACCAATTGCCATGCAGGCCTTGCAAATCAACATTTTGTTTTGCTACATATGGCAAAATCTGCTGTGCCCCTTGATTTAACTTGCATTTGGTACCCTCATAGCTTGATCACAAACCTTTAGTATTAAATTGAAACAGGGCTCAGAAGTTGACCGAAACTCCGGTGACTTCTGCAGCAGAAAAAATCATATGAAGCAACATTGGAAAAAGTAAGAGATATAGTTGAGTCTATGTGTTTACTCTCCCTTTATCTTTTCTGTCTGTTTGAGAAATTTCTTTCAAACTTTTTTATTCTGTAAAATCTGTAGGTTTTTTCTATATTTGGAAAAACAATTTATACGTTTGTGCACTTTTCAAATTTGAAAAATTCCCCTGGTGCCCTTTTGAGGCTGTAATAGTGCCATTGTACCATCACTGCCATGCCATATCCAGACAAATATGAAGCAATGTATCCAACTTGCCCCGAAAAATATTGCCTTGCCCTTCTGGATCCTTAAGTCATGATGATATGTTGGCATTGATATTGTGAAATGAGAAACTGTGAATAACCTCTAGAATTCCCCGTATCAGAGCTGGGAAGCTATTGGAGTCTTGCTACTTTCAACCTTGAGAAACACATGCACAGGTGTTTGATTTACTGTATTGTAACAAGTGGAATGTGTTTGGCGATATTTTGAAGTATCTATAGAAGTACTATAATGGTTTGTGAAATTTCCATTGCCACATTATTTGACACATCAATATGAAGGTTTCAGTCAGCAAACATACGGTTGAATATAATCTATTCTGCTAGATTGCACTAATCAGCGAGGTGTCTTAGGCTCAGTTCTGTATTTGACATTGCTTAAATTTCAAATGGCACTTGCCTTCAACACTCGCTTCGACTTCCTGCAGCACTCTGTTAAAGTAGCCTTGCTTAAGTTGCTTCCTACTCAGGGTATGAAATCTGCACTTTGCATATAAGGATCTGAGCTGAAGCATTTCTTTTCATCAAAACTGCATTTGGAATTAATTTTAAGCCACAAAAACTCTGGTGGTACCACATTTACAGGATGACTTTCCTTTCTGGAAGTTTAGTCCAGATATATTTTTGTAAAAAAAAAAAAAAAAATGCTTTTATTGTTTCTACAGCTATTCTGTTTTTTCAAGATTTTAACATTTAAAATAATTAAATAATATAAGTTTCTGGAATGTTCTTTAAAGGCAAAATTGTTGATGGCATCAGTGCAGGCGTAAATGTAAATTATGTTAATCCAATGTTTCATGAATTCTAATTCCCCTGGACCCAAACCCTGGTTGACATATTGTACAGTTAACACTGTCTATCCTTCTCACATTTGTAACACATTGTAAATGTGTTAAATTTGAGGTAATAATTTGGTCTAAATGTTTCCCTATTCAGTTTTGTGTTACATCTGAGGAACCTCAAATGTTCAGATTGTCATTTCGCAAAAAATTCAACTTGGTGTAAAAGTACAGCTCTTGCAGTGCTTTTCAACAGGACTCGTTAACATTTCCATATAGACTAACTAATTTAATTCGTCATTTGATGTCACATATATAAGAGATTAAATTCTATAAAAAGTCCTTTGAATTCATCAACTTAATATAATAACCTGAACCTCAGGTGTGGTTGAAATCCATACATCTAACTTTATCATAATCATTCCATATAGTTAAAGGGATATACCTGTTGCTG
Organism: Apostichopus parvimensis; assembly: GCA_000934455.1. Classification (NCBI taxonomy): domain Eukaryota; kingdom Metazoa; phylum Echinodermata; class Holothuroidea; order Aspidochirotida; family Stichopodidae; genus Apostichopus; species Apostichopus parvimensis. The sequence continues at coordinate 5,649 of KN893507.1, read as the reverse complement.
AAGTTGATCGCTAAATAAAAATGGTTTGAAATTTTCTGCACCTTTAGGACAATACCATATCCGCATATCATTTTGTATGGCAAAGTACAGTATGTATCCAAGTTTTGATAATGGTGTGGTACTTTGGGAATGCGTAGATGTGGTAACAGCAGAGTGAGTGATGTCATCCAGGCTGCAATTCAGCTGAAAAATGTAGTTTAACTAATTGAATCACAGAAATAAATATCTCCCCCCCCCCCCAAAAAAAAAACAGTTGCATTTTGATGAAATTCCAAATGTACAGTGGTAGCTAAACCAACATAGCAAATGCCTCAGCCTCTCAGGTTTCAAGAATAAAAAGCATCAAGATTATAATAGGAAAGTGAAAACTTGAAAAACTGCTGCTTTTTTGACATTTATACAAACCATTTTATTGTGATTTACTTTAGGTTAGAATGGAGGGTTTAGCCAGCCAACCTTGTGTCATTTAAATAACAATGACAATGACAACAATTTATTTCCACCAATTGTGTACACTACATGAATGTTTAACAAAGTATTAAACAAATATTTTGATATACAATACAATCTAGAGGGACAGGTACAAAGAAAGAAAAAACATTCATCATGATAATTTATATACAATATTTAAGCTATACAAATGCATGGAAAAGGAGAAAAAGAAGCGCAATCCTTATAGAATGTTTTCCCCATTTGAATATAATAAATATATACAGATACTGGAGAGAAATTGGTGAAAGGAAACAAAACTCCAAAACAAAAATTAAATAATATGAAAATTTTTTAAAAAAATGAATGTCTAGAGATAGGACAAGGTGTATTGGGATGGTGCCTTTAGCTATTAAACAGTGGCATATTTACTAGCTGCTACGTGATACTACCTCCCACAGGAATATCCCTTTAAGGCAAGGACTAGGTTCTGACAAAGAATCACTTACAAATGCTCTTAGAGACCTGGTTCAAAAACTCTATGATACAATTTTTTGCAATTAACACCAATAGCATATAGAACAGCAACCATCCCATCTGAATAGATTGCAGTAATTACCACAGCAGGGGGCAGAAAAGAAAATGGGACTGTTTTTGCCGTCATGTGCCGTCATGTTTTGCATTATCTCACAGCAATCTTCACTTTTCCTCATCAATTACGACCGAAAGAAAGGTTTTAAATATGTACCAAGGATTATATGTGGTACAGTATGCGTATAGGCTGCAATTGCATAGGCTAAAAATAAAATGCCTTGTCAGAAGCATAAAGACTTTTTTTGCATTCAAAGTGAACAGTTTTAACTTTAAAAAAAGTCGTCAAATTCCTTTTCTTATTTGTTTTGACAGACAGTTGAAACATTGATCAAAATTTTTCAGAGAACCTTCCTTAAAAATAATTTAGAAACCATGCATGGTTTTAGTTTACTGCAGTAAATAGGACAATACATTGTCAGTAATTCTGAATTTAGATCAGTGTGTTGAACTATATATCTGTGTGTGTGTGTGTGTGTGTATACATACAGTACTATACATCCATAGTCCCTTTTGACAACTAAACTGCACAGACGTCCTTGAAACAGCAGCTATATTGAATATTGAGACTCATCATAGCCAATCCCATGCATGTGTGAGTTTGGGATCTATATAGTATATATGTAGTATGTACCATGGCATTATTATAGAGCTGCATACTTGACCTAGTTACGGCTCTTATTAGGTCAGCAAGATATGCCAATTCACACAGTTTCATATTTGTACAGCTGAAAATACTTTTCGGTTAGTAATTATTTCAAGGTTAAAACTAAGTTCCTCCTTGGTTTAAACTTGTTTCCGTGTAGTCGCTATACAGGGAATAATTTATCCAGTATCATATGCTAAATGCTGTATATATGAAATAGTCAAGTTGCTACAGAAAAATACAAATATCAAGATTTATAGCAGTTTTAGACACAGAAAATATAGTATCCGATGAGAGAAAACATTACAGAACCTACAGTACAAAAGTGCTACACATTATGTGCTGTAACTTACAGTAGTTGCTTGAAATGACAGTATTTCGAGACTACATTGCTAATTTTTGCAGAAGTTGGAATGTACCATTTTTTTCTTATCGATAATATGAAGCACTGTTTGACAGATGCATTTGTTAAGACTGTAAGATCGAAGGCCTCATGGCAAAGTAGTTAATTTCTTACTGCGAAATGCAGATAAGGAGTGATCCGGGGGGGGGGGGCGGTAGGGAGAGGGGCATTCTAACATGCTGAGATTTATGAGCAGGCACAATGTAAGAGCTGACATGATAGATCATTTTAAAGGCTTTGTATTTTGGTCATTAGTACACTACATACATGTTACAGAACTTCATAAATACTGTAGGTGACAGCAGACTGTTGTTAATGAAATGTCGTTACAGAGGTAATTTTAAAAGCAGTAATGATGGTTAGATATTTGTTTCATCTCAACCATATTTGAATGGAGGCAGATAAGATATCGTTGTTCCTAAGTTATACCCAATTCTGGTAATTTTGCGGTCTCTCTTGCTCTCCCTAATTTGTTTAATAATTCTGCGTGATGTTAAATGTACTGGGTTCCCCATAGTTGTTAATTATATGATCGGTATCACCTATCTCTCTCCCAGCCATAAGGGGCGATCGCCAGAGAGGAGGTCGTTCGATGTACCAAGGTTCGTCAGAATACAGGCGTAGGCAACAGCTACAAGTCCAACAACAGAACGGCAGCGTCTCGCAGTCCACACCGAAACGGAGGAAACGACACCTCGGTGCCGGAAACCTCAAGCACCGAGACGAGTGCGAAGGCGAGCCATCGAAGAGGGCGGAAAACCAGGGAGAGGCGCAGGAAGGTCTGAGCAGCAGCACACAGGAACAAGCTCTCGTTAACGCATCCCTCTTCATCGAAGAACTCTTAGTTCACAATGCCTTCCTGGATGTTCAACCCATCGCCAGTTGTTGTCAGATCAGTGGTCATTCAGAGGAAACCATATTAAGAGGGATTTGCCACTTGGTAGATCATCATTTAATTTTCTTGTACGAGTGGGTGCAAGGTCTGCCTTACTTCAGGGAGCTAGAGGTACAGTATACTTTAACATATTATATACATGTAGTCTTTTCTTTCTTCTTGTTTGTTAGCATGATCAAGCTGGGGATTACAATCTGTTTGCAACAAGTAGGCTTTTTCTCTAGTGGAAAAATATTTATTATTCGTCCTATACGGCAGCTAGGTCCGTTTAGGGTCGTAACAGTCATGAGTGTTTCAATGAACAAGAAATAATATATATTTGGACACCTTACAACATGAAGGCCCAATTTATGTGTGACAAAAGCATGGGGTATTCAATGATGGTCATACAGTATATTGTATTATAGTGTGGGAAGCATCCCCTGTGATACAGCCCCTTTAATATAATTTTTTTGAAGTGTGTGCATCTCTCCATTTGGCCAATTTATCGTGCTCATACTGTAAGACTGTTCACAATTCTCTCCACAATGATTGATAGCCTGTGCTCTCGTCTCCACGATTTTGGTGCCTCTTCATTTCTCTGCATGTAAGAGCATTTAGGCCATTTCAGAGTTCAAAAGTGCAAAAGCAAAACTTGGCACAAGCTATAGGCAGTACTGTATGCTTATTACTGTCACTGCAATTATGGGTTCTGCAGTGCAACCTGAATGGGCGATGCAATGATTTTTGGTACAGACACCCATTATTTAAGGCAGTGCTACACGAATTGGTGTAATTAAAAATTAGGAAATGAACATTGACCATAACGAACATGTTTTGTTTGCCACAAAACATATAACTTCATACACTGTATGCATGTTAATTATCTATAGTATTGGTCATTTGAGAGTGCTTGACCTGTCACAATATCTTACACAAGAGTGAAAATAATCATATATAACCACAGGTTGAATGATCCCAAAAATAACTGGCCCAACAGCCCCTTTAAATGTGCCCGAGAAAATATGCCAAAACCATTGTTTAGCTTTGCACCGAGCCAATCAACCCATTCTTTGGACATATGCTTCTCAAAGGCCAAGTTAACCTTGAAGAATAACAACACAGATTTTTAAACTTGTTTGATACAGTTACATCCAAAGAAGGATACACAAATCAAAAAGTGGTATTTCTAGTATTGATGGTATGAATTAGGAAGTATCCTTTTTTTCACTCAGTCTGAGAGTACATGTAACGACAGAGTTTGGCAAAACCAGATCTAACTCTCAAACTAATTCACAGCATTGTTCCATTGATTAGAAATAATACTTTTTAAGTAGATAAATATTGATCTTATTTTGAGTAGTATCTGGCAGAACAATCTGTAATTATCATACTCTAAATGGACAGTACACCAAAACTGCCTTTTGTTTTCCTTTAAATGTTGAACTGATCATATAAACTTGGAAAATAAATAATACAACCAATTTGATGGGATGATGAGTTAGAGACCTCATCAAATGAAACTTTACCAAAGTTGTGGGCAGTCAGTGAAAAGCAAGGAAAAAACAAAGACAGTCTGATGTGTGACCACACAAATTATCGCACGCTATACCTCTTCAAAAAGCCCCCCCCCCAAAAAAGGGAATTTAATTTCAAAAATTGACTTTGCTCCTCTCTCTTACTGTAGCTGTCTCCAATTTACATTGTCACTTTCCAATCTGTCTACATGTCTGTGTTCTGAATGGTAGATCCTGAAAGAGGAGAAATGGGGGTGCAGTGCTAAAACGTTCCGGTCTTGTAGTTTAGAACTTTAGGTAGATAGGAAAGTGCATATACATGTTAAGGCGGAGACAGGTTAGTATTTGTATGAATGTATTTTAGATCCTCCTGCAAGCAGGAACTCGCAAAGAAGCCTCATTGGCTGATCAAAGCCGCAAGCTGACCGAAGTCAGTCTCTTACATTCATATTTAACGTTCATGATTATGAATTGTCAATTGTCAACAACTCTGTAACTGGACGACATACATTAAT
>KN893505.1:27198-42905 GCA_000934455.1 Apostichopus parvimensis | reverse complement strand
CTTTTCTTCTTTCAGTCTCTTAAGAGAGTTATGAATGAAGAGAAAGTGAAAGGTTTCAGCCAGGTCCTCGTTTCTAAAAATATCTCTGATGGATTATCATCTTGGTGAGAACTTTATTTAATTTATTTAAGATCTTTGACAGTTTACAACATTGATCATATCATACTCTGAACAGGCAAATGAACTAAGAAACAGTTATCAAGAACTAGAGCAGAGTAAACTCAACAACAATAACAATAATAACAACAAAAAACATAATTACTGGAGAAGAATTCAATCAAGTTAGAATCTTTGATGATTTGTCAGTTATGCATCAAGTTTGATGCATTGAATAGCCTGAAGAAGAAATTGACCAGTATTGGACCATTAGTTTTCTATTAGTTTAACATACCTCATCCTTCGATAAATGGAGTCTGTGTTTTGGTTCAGTGGGTAAAGTCAGTAGTAGAGTCTATGCAACCATGCATCCTATAGGTCACATGTTAGGCCTGTAAACTAGCTGGCTATTAAAAGTAAGGTGTCCTTTTCCTCTTTGAGCAAATCCATGGTTTCTAATGAAAGATGGTCTTCGGAATGGAAAATGGGCGATAATGTTAGTTGATTAGCCACCTGGCCAAAAGTGTTGGTTTCAATCCATTGTACTTTCCCCTTTAGTTGAATGCATATGCAGATGCATAGTGTCTGCATTCCAGACTGAATATAAAGTATTCATTGAATTATTTAGGGTGTTTTAATTATTAATTAAAATGTTAATACAATATGTCTTATACTTGTAGGTGATGTTTTTTTATGGTGCTGAAGATTACACCACCATATTATAATGCAAACCTCTTTTTTCCTTTTTGTCATATTTTTCCTCACTGCAGTGTACAGATGGGTGGTCTGGGAGGCCTGAAGCATAATACTGTCGTGATGGCTTGGCCCCATGAATGGAGGCAGTCTACTGATGAGAAGGCATGGAGAGTCTTCCTCGGTAATGATCTCTCAAACAATAATTTTACAAAATCTGAAGTAATGCTATACCAGAAGTATTACCTATAATGTTCCAAAGTTAATAGGAAGAGAAAGGTTAAGGAAAGGACACAGTGATCACTGCTTGGTAATGGTGATCTAAAAAGTTTTGTGTTCTCTGCTAAAGCTGTCACTGAGTGACCTTAAAAGGAACAACAGGTAGAACATCGGCACTTCCATATTACATCAGAAACATTGATTTAAGGACAATTGCATGTAATTAATGACTTCTTTTGTTTCTTATCACACAGAGACAATACGTACAGTGTCAGCCAGCCAGAATGCTCTCTTGGTGGTGAAGAACGTGATGATGTTCCCTTCAAACTTAGACAAGTTAGAGGGAACCATCGATATCTGGTGGATAGTCCGTATCCTTTTATATATTGTCTATTCTTTGTTACCAGTGTCTCCCCCCCCCCCCAGAATGAGAAAGAATGGTAACTTACAGTCTTTAACAAAAACGTGATGGTTACTGTATAGCGCCCATACAAACAGTGTCATTTGACGATCCGTTTCCGCACTTCTTTGGTCAATTGCAAAGATTCCAATCGATATCTTAGAAGCATTGGATATGACAAATTTGAAGAGAGGTTTGGTTTATTTGAATTTTGCTTTGATTTTTATGAGGGTCTGTAGGTCATGACGGGTGCTGTGGCCGAGTGGATAAAGGTGGTGGCATTTGAAGCAATGAGGCTTACCATTCGGGAGGTTTCGGGTTCGATACTCGGCCGGGTCAAAGTAAGGGTGGGTTTTTCATCCAAGAGCAATCTACTGTGTTCCCATCTGCAATGACTTTCTAAATTGAAAAGATTCCAAATTTGAGTTAAAATGTTGAATTGTAAGCCACCCGACGTGTAAGTTGTAATCCATAAGCCCTTGCTGGTTTCTCCCACATTTGTGGTCGCTTAACCGTCGTATTATTATTATTATGTTCCTGAGGGGGAGGGTGGAGGGGGCCGGTGGATCTCTCTCTGTGTTATAAGTTCCTTGACCGAATCTACACAGATGACGGAGGGATGTTGATGCTCTTACCATTTCTTCTCAGACAGCATAAGGTCTGGAAGAACTGTCACATGAGGATTTTCACCGTTGCTCGTAAGTATTGGTCTCCTGTCGTTGCACCAGTGAAGACGAACACTCGAAGACTTTATTTACACGTTTTTTTATTTTCCATTCTTTGGTTTTAAAGGAGAAGACTTACAAAAGAAAAATGTTCCCTTTTTTGCCCTTTTTCAAAATTTAAAGTTGAAAAGAAATTGAAAGACAGTTTTACGAAGTTACCTTGAACTGTTGATCATTGTTGAAGGATACATAACCACTGATTTGTATCATGTTGAGGGATACATAACCACTGATTTGTATCATTGTTGAGGGACATAATAACCACTGATTGGATCATTGTTGAGGGATACATAACCACTGATTTGTATCATTGTTGAGGGATACATAACCACTGATTTGTATCATTGTTGAGGTATACATAACCACTGCTTGTACCACTACATGGAATTAAGCTTGGCTTAAAGCAGGAGTAGCAGAGTAGATACACTAGCAGTATCAAAGAAGAAACAGAAAGTTTGCATAATAGGTTATAAAAAAAAGGTACTTCATTTAAGACGTTACTGTCTACATTATTATCTTGGTTTGAACAGAAATGGAAGACAACAGTGTCCAGATCAAGAAAGACCTCAAGACGTTCCTCTATCATCTCAGATTAGAAGCAAATATTGAAGTTGTAGAATTGGTAAGTGAACAGTTGAGAAGTAGTTATCCTTACTTCGATTCACATCTGCTACAACTTGGTTTAGTGCAAAATGCAACGTTCCTGCGACGCAGCGAAGTTTACGGCAATGATATAGAGAAAGTGGTCCAACGGGATCTACAATAATTTTTAGCATTGTGAAAGATATAGGTAAGCCCTTATGACCCCCCCCCCCAAACCCCTGCCCCAAATCCTGTTCGTGCAAGATATTGGGCAGAGGAAGTTGATCAATATTTAGATCAGGATTTCTCTATTTTCTACCTGGGAAAGAAAGAACTATTGGTTGGAGCCAAGAGTCAAAGAGAATAAATCATCTCACCATGCCTAGATTGATAGCATGGTGTGAGATATAGGACAGTAGGGTGCTTCAGCCTAAGCCCTTATGACCCCCCCCATGCCCAGGCCCCACCTCTCCCATTCCCCAAATCAAAATATGACAGTATGGTGCTCAAGCCTATGGTCTTATGGCTAGCATACCCGATTAGTACAAGATTGTGGGCTGACGGTTTTGTTTTTTTTGCTTGCAGAAATGATATTTCTGTAGCTGACTGGATTTACCTGCGGTTGTTCGGAAGGAAGCAATGTGTCATTAGTTGATGTTTTGTTTGACAAAAGTTTTGAAAAGAAAAAAGTTTCTGTAAATCGATTCCTTATGCAATACAATTAATGTTAAATTATTTCATGTTAAAACACTAGTTTTTGTTCATTTTTAAATATGATACCTGTTATGAGCAATTTAAATACAATTCCAAAAACAGCTCAGTTGTATTTTTAGTACATCGACATAAACAATTGCCAGCGTTGAGATGGATTTAAAGTTACATGAAATTTCTTCTCCTCTCCCTCTAGTCTGACACGGACATCTCTGCTTACACCTACGAGAGGACAATGAGGATGGAACAGAGAACAGAGATGTTACGACAGATGAAGCTCACCAAGAAAGAAAGTCTCAGAGAGGTCCGTCCTGCCCCTGTTTTCTTCTTTTGATCCTTTTTAAATTGTTTCATCCCTGTTGGTGAAGTGATATGCTTAATCTACATCTTTCGGGATATCTAAGTCACTGACATTTGTAAATTTTGTATTGAAGCCAGATTGCAGATGGGTTTGATGAGTGTCATTCCTCATAAAATAAATATAACTGCTGACAAAATTGACTTGGTCTGACCCTTAATAGCAATTGAAAAGTACTGCTATGTAGCTTCCATCCCTCTCCCCCTCCCCTCCCCCCATGTCCCTCTTCATCTCTGTCCCCTCTACTCCCCTTTCATGAGGAACGAAGTAGGTTAGAAGTATCTCATTAAGGATTTCGTTTAACCTACAGGCTCAAGCAATCATCGACCATCACCATTCAAAATCGTCTCCTGTGCCGAGACGTCCTGAACTGGTGAGGGAAGCCTCTACAATATCGGCGTTTGACGTAGCCGTCGCGGGCGCCGAAGGAAATGATAACGAGGCCAGCGCCAAGCCGTCGTTGGCCAGTATCGATGAGGATCTTGAAGTTAAGATTGAAGAGCCTGCGAAAAAGTCTTCCTCCAAAGACAATGGGAAGGAGCCGAAGAACGGACAGACAGCTCGACAGAAGAGCGAAGAATTTCAAAATTTGATGAACCTTCAACCGTAAGTTTACAACTTTATACCATACAAGTGAGTAAATTGATTGTTGAGGAAATTTTGACCAATTGGTGAGTATGTTCCCTCATATAGTTGATATTCAGGAGCATTGGTGACAGCTAATAAAGTGCTTAAACATATAAAATTTATACTCTGTATTAAATTAACTAATTTGTGAATGACGGCTAGGACTGTCGTAATAATTGTCTTGTACTATTAACGTGAAACATTTTTTTATTTTTTATTTAATTTTTAATTTTTGATTTTCATGATCCAGGTCCACTAGTAATGTCATGAGGATGCACACAGCAGTCAGATTGAATGAGATCATCGTGGATAAGTCACATGAGGCAAAACTGGTCATACTCAATCTACCTGGTCCTCCAAAGATGGCCAAGGCTGAACAACACTGTATCCTTTAAAATAATATGATGGCTTAATTGGGTATATTGTATGATGATGTCTTTTCTTTGGGAAAACTGTGACATTATTGTACAGTTTGAGTACAGTAAAAGCTGTCTTGTTGACTATCAAAAGTAAATCAAATATCAGTAAAGTAGACAAGTTAACAGCAGAGAGAGATGATTTCATGTTTCCTTGGCGATGAACCCTCGTGATCGGTCTAGTTATGAAGGAATTTGTTCTCCAGAACAGGATATTGCGATTCCATTGAAACAACGCATCTTCTGTTTTTACGTGGGAAGTATTTTTCAGGTTTGAGGGATCTTTATTGCAGATATTAAAGAAAGATGTTGTGGTTTTACAAGTATGTTATCAGAAGTATAGAAGTATAGAAGTTCTCCACAGTTAAGTCTCATATCGTCACATTGTAGAGTTGTGAGTGTGCATTCTAAGTGACAGTCACTTGGTTAGTATGCTTTCGTGAAGACTGATTCTCGTTATCTGAATTGACAAGTTGAGGAGTTAATCCTTTTTTTTTTACTTAAAGTTAATGCATAAAGAGTGTGGTAATGCATAGATGGATATAGTTGTGTCTTCCTAATGAATGTAGCTGGAATTAATTTATCAAAACTAAAACAATACTCCAAATTAGTTGCTCTTTCAAACCACCTATTTTTGTTCTGGTCAAACATTCATTGGATGTTGGTAATATTCAAAATGTAATGGTTTTTCAAATTTTTAAAGTAAAAAGTGTTGATTTTGTCAGATGTCTTTTTTCTTTGCATGTGGGTTGGCAGGGAGAAGGGGGTGGTTGGTGAAAATGGGGTTGCATTTGATCAAAATAAAATTTCTCCAAATATTTTTTTGTTTATTTTCTTTTCTTTCACAAGACGAAGTTCAGTCTCATTCATGACAAATGTTCTGTAACTTTACTAAGGATGTTACATTTTATGATTATTTTAACCCAGAGTGATTTTCCTTAAGCTGATCCTATATAGATATGGAGTACTTGGAGGTTTTAACAGAGGGCCTGGAGAGGGTACTGATGGTCCGAGGAGGAGGCAGGGAAGTCATCACAATCTACTCTTGAGAATTTTCTTTCACCTTCTTGCTTACAATTGGAAAACCTTGGAAGCAGCAGCAGTCACCACGGCAAAACAGTGGTCCTCTTGAAAAAAAATTGCTGAGAATTGTACCTTTGCTTGTGTGTTCCAGAACAATTTAAGTCTTCTGTGTTTTTGTATTATCTTGCAAGAGTTGATTAAATGTTGAGTAGTTTTTGCAATTTTCATGTATTTTTTTTTTATCACCAGCTGAGAAGATAGTACCAAATTCAGTTTTGTACTCTGTCGTGTCATGGACATAATAAGATTTTGTGGCATTTTAAAACAATTTGCAAAAGACAAACTTTCCGATGGGACATCAGTAGTAATATTGAGAAGCTTATCGCCAAAAACCGAGTTAGTAACTGCAAACGTAGCTAGGTGTTTATTAAAGGTTTCAATCTATGTGCTGCTGTTGATGAAGAAAATGACTCCTTGAAATGGCTTTTCCTGATTCAAGTTAATGATTTGACTTGAAGTAGGAATAACACTTGCAACGGCTTAACTTGACCTTGAGATGACCTCTCTGTCAGGGTACCTTTGATGGCCACTTGACCTTGAGATGACCTCTCTGTCGAGGTACCTTTGATAGCCACTAGACCTTGAGATGACCTCTCTGTCGAGGTACCTTTGATGGCCACTGCTTTCACCTCTTGATATTTAGTGAGTCGAGTCACGACTTGTTACAAACGTTTAGTGACTTGTTACAAACGTTTAGTAATAAGGAGCTTTGTGTCAAAAGTAGCTGGTTGTGTTTGTGTAGTGTTGTGTCTATCATCATTAAATCACCTTGACAGACGCCATATCATTTATGTGTTGCAATAGACATCACAACATATCTTAACGATCTTGAAACCGAACACTGAAAACATCACTCCATTGTAGGATCCATTCCAGTAAATCTCATTAAATTTCCTCGAGTGGTATTATTGATGGGAGGATATAGGATAAGTGACGTGCTGGAGACTTTTATTTTTTATATTTTCTATTCTGGCATTTTTCCATCAAATCTCTTGAAATGCATCTCATTCTTATTTATTGTTGAATTTTCTTACTTTGCTTTTCCGGTGTTTACCGATGTATTCTTAGTTTGTTTTTATGTGATATTTGCTTGAGTGTTTTTCATGGTGCTCAGAACAAAACAGAAAAAAAAACAGAAAATAAAGAAGACTATTATGCAAATATATTTTTCATATGTTTACAAAAGTTGACAAAAAAAGTATAATTTGAAGTTAGATCAGAGATCACTTTTTGTAATATATTAATTGATTCAAGACTTTATTATGCTAATTAGTTAAGAGATCAAACACATGAAACAAAATGGTATGGGTATACCTCCAGGTCGGTGAAAAATAAGTAGAGTGTTTCCTATTTCATCGGATTATCCACAACCTCGCTAGGATATATCCAAAGGATATTGCAAAAGATATATTGCATAGGAAGGGTGCAGTGTTTGGTTCATTGAAATTCACATTCTGGAAGAGATATCTGTAAAATTAAGTATGTGAAACTGATAATAAGGTGCCCATTTTAATTGAAATCTTACATATTCATTAGGTCATTAAAGGTCACATTGAATTGGTTCATCTGGTCAACATATATATTAAAGTTAGCTACTACAACATCAGAAATGAATTTTATACGTTTGTTTATATTTATACATATTTTCGGTTGCAGTTGAGACATAAAACCTTCATGGTTCCTTGGAATACTTTCAAAATGGCTGAAATGATGCCAAACAAAAAGAAATTTGTGGTGTGGATTCATCTTATTTTGGTAATTGATTCTCTGTTTGGAAATTACAATAACCAACCATCATTTCAAGTCCTGAAAAAGACTTTAAAGTCATGAAATATGTATCTTGACCTCAGGAAAAAAAACACTTGTCATTTTTCCCATCACTTTGAGGTGTCAATATTAAAGTGACATTGCATTTTATATATGAATATATATATATAGATATGTGTATATATCAAAGTATTAGATATCTCCATAGCATGATGATATTACAGTGTACATTTATCTAATAATACCATTGAAATGACAACTAACCAGCGTAAGGCTATTCTAAAATTTGATAATTTTTCTGTTAGATTTTCCTTTCAAGTTGGTTTATTGTTTTGCAAGGATAACTAATTACTCCTTTGTTTCATATCAAAACAGTGTTTTGTTTTATCGTTTTGTACTTATGTTAGCGTCAGTTCATGTTTAGTTACTGTAATTGTATGACAAACAATTGCAGTTTTTTCTTTTAAGAATTTCAAATTTAAAAAATAAAGTTTAAAAAGTTTTAATTCTAAAAAAAAAATTCTAAAATAGGAAATAAAGAAAAATTAGTAAATGGTAATACTCTGTCAGTGTGTTGAACTGACTACAGGATGCCTGTGTACAATCCCCATGTTACCTTAAGAGCAGAGTTGGACAACTTGATAGATTTCAGAGAGTACGTTGGTCAGTATGATAGCTTAGTATTCTTTGTTGTGATATATAAAGTATATATAAAGATATATACAGTCAGCAGTGAGTAGTTACTAGGTTTTGTTGTTCTGTCATAGATATGCATTATGAGATCATCTGTGTGTTTATTAATTATTTAATAGTTAATTGCTAAGAACAATAGGATATGCATTACATGGTGCATCCGTGCAAGACACAATGTCCAGAGTCATCATCCATCCTGTCTTAAAAAGACAAAAGGCTAATTAGTCCAGCTTTTACAGAATCCTTTCAATCGTATTGTGTGTGTCTTTTGTCTTCCAATGCTGTTGTTAACGAGATGCTGTGCCTTATATTAAGACCCACCTTGAGGAAGTGGGAGATTGAGTATGTCTCTAACTTTGCAATGTACCTCTTTCTCCCGCAAAATTTATGAAGTATTTATACCAAAGAAGAAGTTTGATGGAAACTCCGTGTGAATGCTTTCTGGTCACAACAGTGGAAGAGAAGATATGAATGTGTAATATTGTAAAACTGAATGCAGCGTTATCGTAGAAAAGAGTTAAATATATGATTGTTATGAGAAGAAAAAGAGGTTAAAAAAGTTAGAAAAACGAATGACATAAAAACTATTCTATCATCTTTTTCTCATCTACTCAAGATTCTACAAAAAAAAAAAAGGTTCTTCTAGACCAGGGTTGTCCAACCTTTTGCAGAGGAGGGCCACATGGAATGATTATGATGAAGGAGGGGGCCGCATGAACCCTACGCTCGATTTTTCGATTTTTTGCCCGAAGCCCAAGGCAACAAAATGTGAGCACTGCGCGCGGAGCGCACTGATTTATTTTCCTTCCTGATAAAACAGATGAATAAAATCCAGCCGCCTCCCCCCCCCGCGCTGAGTGAGTGTCACACAAACTGACCTGTATGCAGTTGTTTGGACCCGGAAGGTTCGAATGATTGATTATATAGCTTCAAATTGTTATCAATAAATCTGCTAACTAAAATTTCACACCGTAGAGCATCTCTGGCGGGCCGAACGCAACCCTGCGGCGGGCCGGACTGTGGCCCACGGGCCGTAGGTTGGACAACCCTGTTCTAGACGATTCACATGTAGTGGACGTGGAAAGATAAAAGTGGTAATACTTAACTTAAGCAAATATGGATTCTTTGTTCAAAATGTATGCAACAATTGCTTTAACATGTATATGAACCTTTTATAGATGAAATATCCAGAGAATTCATGTATGCATCGAAAGCAGAATGCGATTTATTAGAGATATTAATATAGTATCAACAAAGAATGTTAACAAAATACGTTTCAAAATCTGCTTAATATTACTAACAATATTGTTAATGACAGGTACCCGGATTGAATAGTTACAGTGGATGTAATATTGGGGGGGGGGGGGTTTGTTACCCTCTCTCGCCACCATTGGACAGTAAGAGGATGTTTTGCAATGTTCTGCATTTGACTTCATTTTGTAGAATATTTTTTGTTTCATTCTCTTCTAAAAGAAATTGCAGTGTTTGTTCCAAATCAAGATATTGAAGATAATTAGATTAATTTGAAATGAAAAATTATTTGAAGACAATTTGATCTGAAAATGTTCATAGTAAGTGATACTTTATGTAGTTACTCACACACCATTGGTTGTAACCAGAATCAAAGTTGTTACATGTTATTGAAAAAATGCTAGAATATATTGTTAAAAAAAAAAAAATAGACTTCTTATTTGATCTTGTTACTCTACTGTTGTATTTCATTGTGTAGATTGTACACAATTTCATGTGTAGATTGTTCGTATAACACTCAAGTTCATCAGTATTACCCACAAATATGCTAGAAAGTTAAATACTGGTCACTCATGAGTCTTCCAACTTTAAGAAGCATTCCACAGCCATCTCTAGAGAATTTGCCCCCAGAGATGATATTTTTTCTTTAATATTTTTGGATGTCTTGAGAGGATTAAGAGGATCAGAACATCCAAGAACATACTTTTGAAACATTTAACAACTTTGATCAGTATTTTGAAGGCAAAACAGATATTGACTCTACAACTAAGAACTCTGTAAAAGTCTAAATACAAGAAAGTTATCTTCTTGCAGTTGTTCCCTTCTGTGTTTAATACTTGGCATATGTTATCCAACTTGTGAGCATGCAGAAACATAGACAAATAAGACTCAACAAAGTGAGCTTTGGGTTTGCAAATTTATTTTCCTGATATCAACTTCCATAACATTTTCTTTCCCTCTGAAGCCTTCCGTCTTACAATAAGATTACATTTCTTCAAATGCGATAGACAAATAGAGGTCTGGTAAACACAGAGCCAACTCTCAGGATATGGTCTCCATATTAACTGAACAGCTTGCATGGTGGTAATCACAGGTGGGAGGGCTGTACTTTGGGTGGGTCAAACTTGAGGTGGGTCACTGTGGATGCTGTCCACATCTGTTCAGTCTGCTGCCTGCTAGGGATTTTTGGGTGTTTTGACTCAATTTGAACTCCCTTCACTAATCAATGTTAATATGCTTTGCTTTCAGTCAACATCCCCGATCAGCCCTCTGGTGATATGGCTGCTCTACTCACTATCTTCCTCTCTGCCTGTATAACGGGACCTCCGTCATTTCTGGTCTTTGGTTACAAACTTCTTGGAGGTCTTCAGTAGACCGCTTCTTCTTCTCAAATCACCTCTGCCTCTCTTCTTTTTAGAGATGACTGGCATCTCCACTGTTTGGATCCATTGATACTTTCACCTTTGCAGGTTTTCGTTCTTTGCTTCTCCCACTTCTCTTTCTTCATCTTTGGCATCGTTTGGTCTCTCCTCTATCCTGCCTCTTGTCTTGGTTTTCCTGTTGTTAGTATTTTCATCAATGCCGGAGACTGGAAGTAAATCTCCCCATTGAGTGTAGCGAGCACATTTGTACAGGTCCCTGCACCAAAACAGACCGATGCAGAAAGAAAAAGCATCAATAAACAACCCAAAGTTGTGTGGACCCAAACAAATAGAATGGATTTATGTACATACATATAGACTAATACACACATACTAATGAATAAACAGACTTTGCGACCTTATGCTTTGTGTCTGAAAATATTACCTAATATGAAAATTTCATTGAATTATATAATTAAACGAAAGAATGAACAAAACTTTTTTTCTTTCTAGTCTTATCATAAAAAAAAAATTGAGAAGATAGGCATCAAGCATATAAATGAAAGAATGAATGCATTAATGATTGAAGTCCCTGCTATATGCATTGTAACACATGATTTTGCTGATGGTGTTAAAACGAACCTTTCATGCTTCCCTTTAGTGATGATAAGTTCCTTCAACTGTCCATCTTCGTGACACAGTCTGCAGATGGTGTGTCGAGAACGGAGTAGAACGGGACTGATCACCCGCGGCCAGACAGTACCTGCCAGTGAAAATGTTTTTATTTGAATTTTATATTTCTGTCTTGTGACAAACCAAAATGATTCTAACAATGCAGGCAAGACTACTGAATCAATGATCAATTATTCAAGATATCATTGTTATCAGCAACACCAGTGGCTAGGCCGAGTGAGCATGCAGTAGTACAGTATGGTAGGCTGGAAGAGGACCACAAGGTACATGTACAGTGTTGTCCAGCGTTTAGAAGTCTCAACCTGTGCGAATCTCTGATTTATCTCCCATTTTTCTTACACTGCAATATTACAGTTGCAATGGTGCATGCTGGGAATTGTTTACGACATATCTAATGAATAATCATGTAATGTGTCATACCCCAATTAGGCCACTTTATTGTCACAAATGGATATAAATTTTAAGGGTGTATTCCCTATTCCGAAGGAAAGTGCGTTTCCCTGAACAAAAAGAATAACCTTATACATCCTTCACAATCAAGAACATTTCCTGTGGATATTTTCGAGCTAAGGATGTGAACAAAGGAGTGAATATATCAATCATAGTGTGAATGAATTCTACTTGACTTGAGGTAAAATTCACAACAATATGGTAAATGGATTCTGCCAATCTGGTGAAAGGAACCTCATCAATTATGATTTTTCAAATTGTAATGTCTTTTTTTATTATAATTCTCCATAACTCCTGGACTATAGAATGCTTTCCAAATCTTACAAAGTGTCCAACAAATTTAAAACATACTATTTGCTTTTAATTGCAGTGTATGCTTACCATTGTTATTCATCGTTTTGGAGTAGAACAATGAAAACAGGAAAATTCTCATTCCTGAATGCATACAGACAGTTCCTAATGCCTTCATATTCTTGTATTGTTATACCTTCAAAAGTTTTGACTTTCTATTTAAATTTTTATCGTAAAATATTTCAATTGTAAACGAAAGTTATTTTCCTATTTCATGTTCGTTAAAGTCATGAAAACACACGAAACAGAAGAAAAAAAGAACAAAAACCTTCACCAAGATAAATATCTTTACCGTCTTGTCTTTTTCCTTTTCTCATAACTAAATATGAAAAGTTTTCCACTTGCGTAACTTTTCTTTTCAGGTTGGGTACCTGCAGTGGCTTATATTTTTGTTCAAAGTTGCAAGGTATCATTTTGTCTCTAGTCAGTCTCGGACAGATAACGTCGTGTGAGCACTAGAGAGATGAAAAGGATTAATTGTTATATAGATAATTCCCGAAACAAGCATTTGGGACAATCTTTTTATAAACTGCACTTTTATGTCATGATTTGAAACACTTGTAAGCTGTTAAAGATATGAATATCTTGTTTCTATCAGAAAATGATTATGAACTGTTCGTACTACCAGTACGAGTGATTTGAAGCATAATACGAGAGGATATTGTAGTTGTATTAGCATTGGAAAATTGTCCAAACTGACTGTGGGAGGATATTTATAATATGATCACTGACATGGCTTACATTGTTCAGAGAGGATTATGGCAAATTTCCTTCTTTGAAAGGTTATCATAGTAGACTCTTTATATTATTATTATTAACATGAATACTCTTAACATCACCAGCCAAAACTTTTCTAAGGTTTCTCTGATTTGCTAAATTGTGGCATTACAGACACTTTATTCCTTAAGAATGTATTATTTCAGATTCTAACAAGCCACAAGGTTTTCATTTTCATTTTTTTCCTGCTTCTTAAAAGATGACTTTTGCAGTCAGTGTCTCGATTTTTTTTACCGAAGAGCCTTCGGTGATTAAAAAATGATTTCCTCAATAATTATAAGGAGGCTTTTTTATTTGAAAAAAATGCAGATTCTTTATTTCCTTGTTCATATGAATCAAGTTCATTGCACCATCCTACAGTCACACTCTACAATAAAACCACTCTCAGGATTGGTAGGGTATGGCAGCATAGGTGATGTAATACCTACAGGAGCAAACACGTGGCCGATGTGTCCATCCTTCCATTCTTCCCTCAGCTCTGAATCACTGTCGCCTTTAGCCAAGATCATATTTCTAGCTTCCATGAGGGTGATGTAGCCCTCCAGGCTACCGTTCTCAATCAGTATCAAGAAATCGTTTGTTTTCTTCCATAAAATGTTGACAATATTTAATCTTTCCTCATGTGAATGGATTTCAAGGAGAGAGTTGTTCGATATTGTGACATCATAAGTGACCTTTGGGAAATATCAAAATAAAGAAATAAATGATGATTAGAATAGTATAGAAATCCTTGGGTCTATCTTGAAATGTCACTAATAAAAAAAAAAGGAGGAAAGATGAATGCAACGTATTAATACCAGTCTTTTTGTAAATGATCATGTAAAGATTACGGGCCAAATAAGGTAAAGCCACTAACCTTACAAAAAAAGGTAAAAATTGGAAGGACCAGGTAGAACATGCGTACATTTTGAGTCAGTGGAATGACCAACAACCTGAGAGACTCTAAAAGTAGTTTGGGTCAAACTACCAGGGATGAGCCTGGGGTAAAAAAAAAATCACGGAACTTTGCAAAAATTGCGGTATAGGCTCCAGTTTGCGAATGCTACAGTGTGTTAGGATAACAGTTTTTGTCCAGAGGTAGCAAAGAAATCGCGGATATTCCGCGAATTCGCGGAAAAAGCTCATGCCTGAACTACTCCACCCTTTTTTCAACTTTTTGCCCAATTATTGACAGATATGAAGAATTTTCCATTAATTTACATACCTGAGGGGAAACTGGGAGGAAAAATCTCTGATAAACACCACGGATCCAGAAGTCAGCTGGATCTTCTCCTTTACAGTCTGGCTTTAAGAGAAGCTTTCCGGCTAAGTTATGCATGGCTTGGGAAATGTCGACACAATAGTACTCCTTAACAGCTTCAGGAAATATGGCATTGGTAGCCCTAAATATTAAGAATTAATGAAGGTAAATAGTAGAAACCTAGGCAGGGAAAGAGTTAATCACTTATGTTCCTAAATCTCCATAGTTTGAAGAATTATAGAACGAACCAAACATTTTTTGATATGACATATACATATATTAGAACAAAGTATGGCAAAGAAACATGTAGAACTAAGTAAGAGCATGAAAAAAAATAAAAGCGATTTTTACAATTCCTTCAGATTTCAGCTGACCTTCTAAATCACAGTGAAAAATTATATATCACTAGAATTGAAGATACTATGTGATTTAAACTAGAAAAGAAACCTATCTGAAATAATACAGTGCCACGATCTTAACATTTAGTCCAGCACTTATTATTTTCAAAATTTACCAGTCATAAATGTGAATAGGAGGAAGTCAAAAGTATGCTAGTTTACAATCCATGCCAAGTGTCAAACCAATTTTTATGTCATTTTGAATGTATTTGATTATATTAAATAGTTGTGTCATATGAGTGTCAGGAAAAAATTCATTCACATCAGATAATAAACCAAGTAACCAAAAGCCTACAATTTCTTAAATGTCTAAGACACACATTTATGTACTAAATAAAATATAAGTTACCAAACTGAACTTCCCAGACCTGACCCAAAATCCAGAACTGAAGAAGGTTGGTAGCTGGGCATTCTCTGTTGAAGCTGTTTGATGAAATCATGAATGTTTCTTGTAGAACATAATAAGCTATAACAGACGTGGATTGTGGGGTTTCAAAACTGCAATGCTCATTACTTTATACATTAGTAAGGTGTATCAGCTACTGTAGATCACTGTAGCAGTTTGCTACCAGCTACACCAAGTGAATGTGTATCAAATTGATAAAAAATATCAGGTTCTTACAACATCATCATTGATTTGATTTTACTATAAACTAGTCTCACAAAATCTTGTGGATGTCAAACTATTTTTTGATGATGATGATGATGATGATGTTGATGTTGATGATGATGATGATGATGATGATGATGATGATGATGATGATGATGATGATGATGATGATGATGATGATGATGATGATGATGATGATGATGATG
>KN893505.1:12595-27148 GCA_000934455.1 Apostichopus parvimensis | reverse complement strand
ATGATGATGATGATGATGATGATGATGATGATGATGATGATGATGATGATGATGATGATGATGATGATGATGATGATGATGATGATGATGATCGTGTCATTAGTATGTCAGCTTACCTCATGTAGGACTCTGTATATAATTGCATAGTTTGGAGCCAGTCTAGCTGCCAGGTAGACAAAACTAACATTTTCATCAAAACTGAAGCAAAGAAGAAAACGAAAGGATGCATGATGAAACATAAATGTAACTGAGCTCTTTTATACAATGTTCATGAAACGTTTCTCAAGCGAAAGATAAAGAATGAAGAAAACTACTTTTAATTTTGTTTTAAACTTTTTTCCCCAGCAGATGGTGTTTGATTTTTTTGTACATGACCCTCTACAT
Source organism: Apostichopus parvimensis (assembly GCA_000934455.1). NCBI lineage: Eukaryota > Metazoa > Echinodermata > Holothuroidea > Aspidochirotida > Stichopodidae > Apostichopus > Apostichopus parvimensis. The sequence goes on along the minus strand of KN893505.1, from coordinate 26,764 downwards.
TTTATCCCAATTTGTTGATAACTGCCATAAATGATGATAAATGATGCTTCTGGGATATCAAGTACATGAAAAATATTTCTTGCAAATAATGAAACCAGTTCTTTCCCTTTATTTAATCTCTTTACAGAATTTCTCTTTCTTTGATAGGGTCAATTTCATGGGTATATATCTGTACATCTGTGAAGTAATTTAGATATAATGAAGATAGCCATGTAACAAAGTTCACTCTGAACATTTTGAAGCAGAATTCCCTTAATACGATATGCATCCAACTGTATTTCTTGTGGCTATCTGCCACATCTTAAGTATAACTGCCACATCTAAGCTGCCACATGTAAACTATAACTGCCATATATAAAGAGACATGTGTATTGTGTATACTAAGCGACTGTCTACATAAACTTGTATGAAGTAGTGGTAGCTAGATCAAATTACATATTGGTATTGCTATGGATATGTGTAATCAGTATTATAACAAGTCATGTTACAATTTCCCTATAGAGATATATACAGTGAATTAAGTAAGGAAAATTAAAGGTACTGAGTCCACACCACCTGAAGACAAGTGACTTGTAACAACTATGTGTGTGTTATATTTTTAAAACCTTATATGGTCTCTTTATAAACAATGGCTGTGTCCAATGGAATGTTTTCGATGCATATTGATTATTAAAGAGTATTGCTACTAGGAAGGATGATTTAGGCTGATCTGATAGGTAACTGTTTGTGTATGCTTAAACAGGAATGCATAGTTGCATCTTTTGGGTATAGGAATGACGAATGAGAGACTACCTTACCTGATTGGTTTCCAGTGATACAGTCTATTCCTCAGTTTGCTCTTGACCTTATCTTGCAACTTCTTTTGAGCATCCGAATCAAGCTCATCTTCATCTGCGGCAGAGAAAAATATAATATCTTTGTGATCATTATGATCGAAATATGATCCTTTCCTAAATTTAAAAACCTTGAGGATTTTACCAGTTTTTACTTTGCGTCTCAGTAAAGTCATTAACAGGGATACAAATTTAAGGTCTAAGAACTTGCTGGTAACTGGAAGTCTACTAATTTTTCACAATGTGTAAAAAGATGTTTGTCATGTGAATTCTAGGCTATGGAATTAATTGAATGAATTACTGCCTTATCTGTGAGTCCGAAATGATTTTTACATTTGTAGTTGTTTACAATCACAGCTCACATTCAAGTTGGTTCTCAAAAGCCATACAAGTTAGTTGATAAAAGCTGATGATATTCAGGGACATTCCCAGGGACACTTATAATCCGAGGATGGTACATGGTCTCCCGAGACTGTCCTCGGAAACCGGGGACGTTTGGTCACCTCACCCTTACCTGTCGATCCAAGCTGCTGTGTGAAGTACTGTGCTGCTGCCCTCACTTCCAAGTCTTCCGTTGGTCTCTTCCTACTCAATAGGTAATTAGTCAAAGCAGAAACTTGAGAGTCAAGGTTTCGAATTCTTTTCTCTAAATGAACAAGTTCATGCAATGTACATTATTGATATCTTTATTTCTTATAAAACTGGAAAGAATAACCATTATCTGTACACATTGAACATTCATTATCCTGAGAAACAGTATTTATTGTTGTCTCTTTTAAATACTTAAACTTGATTTAAGCGAACTGTCATTCTATGTTTGCAAACTATTTAATTATTATTATTATTAATAATAATAACAACGATGACAATTTGACAACTATAATAATAATAATAATAATGTATTGAAGTCATAAAGATATTAGTTTACAGAATGAAGGGACTTTTATGTCCGAAAGTTGTGTGAGCAAGTTAAATGGATTACACACTGTTAATACAGCATCTCAATCACTCCCTCCTTTCATTAGAAACATATGGTAGTTTGAAAGAACCAAATTGTCAAGTTATCATCTAAATTGGTTGACTTTAACATCAACAAAATCTTCTTCAAAATATTTACTTTTCTTTTGTAAATTTGTTGTTAATATCCCCTAATAACCTGGATGAAGTTTTCACTAGTAATGCATGAATATTACAGCAGAATTTTCAAAGTATTCAACTTTTGTCAACATATTGTTACAATTGCCAAATGCTATTTACTCACTTGGTTATACTCCCTAAATGGTTTATCAAATTAAAGAAATATAAACTGTCATTTTCATTGCTAGCAATACACTCAAGTCATAAAAATGGTAATGAAACTTTTTATTTTGAGCTCTTCTGATCCTTACTTCAGAACAAAAATGTTTTTGAGAGCATTTGTGGACGACCCACAAGCCCAAACTGACCTTTGAAGATACCAGTAACATTAGATTGCAAACTTTCTGGAAGTTTAACTACTTTCGGCTGTAGTTTACCAGGGTGTCGTCTGTATGTAGAACCAGTCTTGAAAGCGAGGGCTGCTGTTGAATCTATAGTTAGTTGGTTTGCAAATGTAACATGAACAGATTTACTTTGAATTTTCTGAAAGCAAAGAAGAAAATGAAAAAAAAAGGCTTTAGCTCTGATACCTCTGAAAGATTAAGAGCTTGAGAACCATATGAATGGGACAGAAATTTCTGATTTGTCCTGGATGACAAAGATAACCTTTCATAATGGTTTGACTGCAAAATTGCAGTTGTAATTTGTCTGCAAAAATGTTACAAGCTAGGTTGGGCCCCTGGGACATGTATATATCACTGGCCTCCTATCTATTCTTCATCACATACTTCCACTCCATATTTTCCTGGGCCCCCGGTTTGACGTTGTGGCTCATTGCCCCCTCATCAGGCCTTAACACGTTGCAAAACCAGGAGAGGACTTAGCATGACGACTTGGGCTGTTAGTAATGAACCATGTTTCAAATGGAATCCTCCAGGTGCACATCTTTCTTGTTGCTACCAGTACTGTCGTTTAAATGTATAAGATATATAAATAACTGCAATAATTCGATACAATCAATATGAATCTGGGAAAAATTGTTCTTTTTTGCACTGGTAGTAGTGCTAAATACAATAATGTTTTAAAATGGTTCAGCGTGAAACAACAAACATGCATGTTGATATTTGTCGTGCAACTACTACTAACGTACAAAAACAATCAGACGATTTGATTAGAGGGAGCGTGTATCTGTAAACCGTAGAAACAAAACGTATTTCTCACCAAACGATAGAGCGTGCATAATTTCTTCCAAAGAAATTTGGTTTTTAGATGATTGCTGGGTAGCATTGTGCCATTTTCTGTAAGTTTCACTTCGTTAAAAGTCTTGTTCAATCACTAGGGGCAGACTTATTAAAGTTTGATGGTTGGCGCAGGCGCTTCGTGCACCCACGGATGTCATTCTTTCAGCAATGTGCATAAGCGTATATACATGATAGGCAATGTGTGACTTACTTTCTTTGCATGGAACAAACAACACAAAGTTCTTTGACTAGTCAGCTCACAACAATTTGGGAGAGAAAAGGGGAATTGCATAGGGCATCAATAACAGTAGCGTTCGAGAGGACCTCAGCTTTTGTAGTTGTTGAAACGAAACACATGTATTATTCATCATGCTTATTAAAGTTAAGGTAAGTTAACTTTGGAGGTCGATAGGCTCGGCATAACACTAATATAAGTTACAGATCCAACTGTTTGTTAAGGGTTGCCTAAGTTAGGCCTAGCATAGCATATTATAGGCTAGGCGCATAGTTTGTGTAGTTGTTTTAGTAGCCAGTGTTAAATATCATTAGAAATTAAACCTTGATTGGTCGACGTAGGCTAAATGCTCGATTCAGATACATGAGTATCTGTCAACAGATGAGCAGATACTGACTGTTCACCTTTTACTATCTATGGTATGGCGGTATCTGTTGAAAGAAAACTCAAAATATTGCTTGATTCTTATATGAAGTGCAGAAAGCAACTCAGAGGCAACTCTGGTAGGGACCCATCATTGAATTCGGTATGGAATGAATTTACTTCTAAACATGCAACTTTTATCATACTGAAGTGAAAGGTGCACACAGAATATGGAGAATGAATGGCAAATTGGGTACATTGACCTTTTGTTCACATAGGCTACGATGTTAAAGTTTAACACAACATTCATTAACTTTAGCTTTGTTATTTTTGTAACCATAGCATTCTTAATTTTCTTGCTTCTCTTTTGATTCAACTTGTAACAACTGATGTTTCCTGACTGAATATAAAGACGCTGACAGGAAAGGAGGTAAGTTAATGTCACTTTCATTAGGCTTTTCATCAGCTAAATGTCTATCACTAATTTGAGTTCTAAATTGCTTGCTTTTATTTGTTTTGTTTTCAAAAGGTCAGATTTTCAATTCAATTCATGGTTGCATTATTATCCATTATTCATAATTGCTAAGGGATGTTAAAGACTGGGTATTTAATAATACCATTGTGTCAGTGGTAAAAAGTATTGCTGATAGTGAGATGGTGGTAGTGTGGTCATCAGGGGGGGGCGGATGCCCCCCCTGACGGACTCAAATGGACTGCTGGCGTCCTTTTAAGCTTTGTACCACTTTTTACTTATTCGCGATTATTTACTTTTTTATTGCGCTCTCATCAACCTATTGACATTTGTCACATTTTGTTGGCGATGACACCTATTTATTCTTCTTTTATCTGCAAATTAGCAAGGCCAGGAAAGGGTCATTTCCGGCGATCTAGGAAGTATCTTTACTCAACAAATTTCTGTACACTCCTCGCCAACCTGTGGTGGCGCCCCGCTTAGATACTGTCGAAAGCGCCCCTACAGACCATTCTCGCCCCCCTCGACCAATACCCCTAGCTCCGCCACTGGTGGTCATAGAAGTTGGGACCAACCCTTACCACTTAAACTATAAATAATAATAATAAGAAATACGTCATTTATATAGCTCTAAATCACAAAAAGTATCAAAGCGCTTCACAAAAAAAAAAGATAAAAAGAAAATAAATACAGTGAAAACATAATAACTTAATAAAGGTAATCCTAAATTAACACCAAAAAAAAAAAAAATTGCTGTGACTATTAGAATTTGTAGTGTAAGATGCTTGTTAGTTAAACAAAATGAGGATAATTAGTTAAAGTTGCAAAATAAATAGGTATGAAACTTTTGGGATGAGGAAATTGGAAATAAAATTGAAACTTTTGAAAGTAAGAAACAGTTGGATAATTAAATCCAAATGGATTTTACAAAGAAATTTACACACTTTTAAGTAGTGCTTATGCATTGCTCTCCGATATATGTTATTGAGTCTGCGAGCATGTTAGAGAACTATTTATCGGTCATACTTGAATTTATTGTTTTTCCACAATTCATTCATTATGCTCCAGTCACTTTTTGGTGATATTTTGTGTAACCAAATAGTTCATTTTGGATGAGATAACGGTCGTTAGATTAACATCTGACTCAAAGCCAATCATAGTCCAGAATTCCAACCATATTTAAACAATTTCCTTTAAGTTTCCTTTAACACTGTACTATTTTTCCATTATAAACCAACACAGACTGATGTGTATCTTTATGGCCTAAATCATCTCTTTTGTACTTGTGACAGGTTCCCTACAATCACAATATTATGATGAGAAACTTATTTTCAAGACATGTACCCTCATCATAGTATTGTGATTATAAACAATAAAGATGATTTATGCTGCCATGATAGGCATTGCTTTGTTTGTCTTTATAATGGAATCCAATAAAAAAGGCTTTAAGATAGCCTTGATCAAATTAAATTAAGTGTTCTCTTTGACAAATTAATGTAACATTACTATTGTCATACTATTGCTTATAATTTATTTGATTCCTAATGTTATTTTCACATTTATTTTATAGATTGAAATTGACATTGAGCCCAATGACAAAGTAAGTATTTTGTGGAATGATTGACTATTATTCCAGTTGTAATATGTGAATCAACAATTAAGGGAGGGGACTGAGTTAACAGACATGAAATTTTAAGGTATGTTTCAAAGAAAGAGAGAGGGAGGGAGGGCGGGAGAATAATAAAGAACCCACCCTCCAAAAAAAAACTGCCATTGTGGGTAAATTGAATTTTATACAGTTTTAGGGATTTACATTTTGATCTTAGCACACTTTTTCAGAGGCAACAAGTTCAACTAGCCATATAAGAGTAACAGTATGTCAAGCCCACTACATTTTTACACAATATAATTTCAACATTATGGGGAAGCTAGCAGTTTATTTGGTTCCAACTGATTTTACAGTTTGCTTTCATACAGTATTGTGCAGTTTGTCGTTAGTGGTCTGTAAGTTGTGACTGACAGACCTGTGTCCTTAGTGGTAAATTGTAACTTACAGATGTAACTTTACCTTAAATGTTTGCTTTGTTCATTATTTCTTCCTTATTTTTTTTTAGGTTGAAAGAATTAAAGAGAGAGTAGAAGAGAAAGAAGGGATACCCCCACCTCAACAGAGACTCATCTTCAGTGGCAAACAGATGTAAGCATTTTTTGTTCTTGCAGGGATAGATATAGTAAAAATGCTATTGCAAAATGGGCAAGAATTGCTACAAAATGGACGTATTAGTAGTGGGCTTTTAACTTAAAAAAAAAACTTCATTGTGCCGTTTATAACAGCAGCCAAAAATTCATAACACACAAAACTGCTACACGAAAACCTGTAGCCAATTTGTAGGAGTTGGTCCTTGATCTGAAAGGACTAAATCTCTTTATCAAATAACCACAACCCCTGAAAATTTTCAAGTTTGTGATAACCAGTTCACAAACAGTTGGCACTGCATTAACCCCTTCTTGGTCACCCTGGTTTGGTCACCTAGCTTCTGTGGTAACCAATTAGCCATACGACAACCAAGCATAGGACAGTGATAGGAAGAGGCAACCAAAACAAACAGTTTATATAAAGATATTCAGTGAAACTATTCAATAGTTAATATTTTCTCCTTTCTTGGTATACTAAATTTTGCCCAACCCTTTCCTACCCCCCCCCCCCCTTTGTTGCTAGAGTGGGTGCCTGGGTCACTCTTGCTCAATGATAAATCTGGCCCTGTTTAATATAACACCAGGATTGACTCAGCCATACTTTCCATTGAATATAGTGTTAGTTCGCTTAGCTCAAGTTTAAGTATTTAAAATAGACAACAATAATTACTATAGATCAGGATAATGAATGTTTAATGTGTGCAGTTAATGGTTATTCTTTCCAGTTCTATGAGAAATAAAGATATCAATAATGTACATTGTATGAACTTGTTCATTTAGAGAGAAGAATTTGAAACCTCGACAAAAAATTGAGTTATATTCATATTGATTTTGAATACTTTGTGGTGCATGACTTGAAGCTAATTGAAGCAATGTCGTTATCGTTCTCACGTTGATTTTTTATTTTTTGGCTCACAGGAATGATGATAAGACGGCAGCAGACTATAAGGTTCAAGGCGGATCAGTGCTTCATCTTGTATTGGCTTTAAGAGGCGGACTTTTATAACAACATTAACAGATGGCAAAATCATGGTCACTTGGGACTTTGCTTTGATCGCTGTATATAAGTCACCTTTCTCAGTGAGTCAGGGTCAGCATGATATCGGAGCACGTAGGTCCGCATTTGCGAGATGGACCCGATGGATTCGAGATGTATGCTTCAAAAATCAACAGGATTGTCGGTGCGGTTAATTTCTGTTTTTATATTTACCCTAACTTACTGACGATAGAAAAATTGACACGGTCTGCACTTCTTCCACTGAGGTCACTACAGTACTGTGTATAAAACATTGTTCTGCTATAAATGTGGTGTTAAGAACATTGTCAACTAAATGAAAAGATATCAACTCATGGTTTTGAGCTTTCTCACTTGACTTCCTCGGAATGTTTTGAGTCCTAAAATTAAGAAATGTACCAGATGGATGTTTGTATATTACCTGAACTGTCATTGAAAATGCTTTGATTCACTGTATGTGTTCATAATACTAGGTTTTTTACATACTGATATGTTTGATTGTGCAACATGCAAAGTTTGCAGTTGGAAAAACATATGCGTGTTGAACATGGAATGAATTATCGGCAGAAGGTACATTACCAAAACTTAAAGTTATGCCATTGATCTGTCAGATGTACTATACAAGAGTTGATATATCTTGTAGTGTTTGTGACATTATGATTATTTATCGTTGTGGCAGTAATAAAGGTACCTTAGTATGTGTGACGTGAGACCTCATGGCTATCTATCAGTCTAAACTTATTGTTCATGGCTGTTTGGTAGTTTTTGCCACAATATCATCAGAAGTCATATGTTTCAATACCATAATAGTAAACACAATAAGACAAAATATAACTTGAAAGTTGCTCATTTGCATTTCTTTCAATTCGAAATTTTGATTTGTTTTTCTGCAAAGGACACAACTCACTTTGTCTTCTCAGTTCCCATCATCCTTTGTTACCTTCTTTTGCTTGATCTATAATAATTATCTGTGAACCACGCTGCTTTCTTTCATTAGCTACTAATTGTCGGAAAACAAACGATAAAATAAAGTATCATTTAGAAAGCTGAACTGTGTAAAAGTTAAACAATGTCTAGTGCTTGTAGACATACTTATTTGGTCATGTATGAAGTAAGGATGATTTCCCCAGCAAACATTACCTGAAAAGTTTGCATAAGTTGTGGTATATATATTTGTAGTAAGGCACAAGATAAATACAATATTTTGTCAAAGTATCGACCCCATTTGCAGTTGCTACCAATCGTCTTGATATAATAGTTATAGTCATGAATTATTTTAAATACCAGGGAAAGTAGAAACATTTGATTCCTTGATATGGTAGGTGCAAGTCACTAGAAAGACAAGCATATAAAATAATCCACCCAAAAACAGATGATTCATTTTGGAGCAATGACACAGACAGATAGTGAACTAGTTGTGAGAAGAGATTCAACATTGATGACAACCACCGGTCAAATGCATATCATATGTAGAATAATTCTTGCAACTAAAAAATAAGAAAAAACGAAAGAAATAGTAATGTGTATGTGTATTTTTACCATCTATTTCTGTGAAGTTTTTTTTTTTTTGGTCTCTTCCCTAACTTGGGAATTTACATTTGTCTGTAGGAATTGATTCAGGAAAAACAAAGGCTGTGTCTCTGCCACATGTATACAGTTGGAAAGTGTTAAAAATATTCATTTTTGTTTCAAAAGTGAAAACAGCATTGCAGAATAAAATAAAACAAAAAGAAAGATTTCACTGTTTCTATTGCTTTCCTTTCACAGCATTTCTCATATTACATAACAATGCCATTTAATGGAGTGGTGCACAAATTCATTTGACACATCTGTATATCTTAATTTATATTCCATGAGGACTGAGCCACAACTCACCAAAAATACTGCTCTTCTGCAAATCAATGGATATTTAAAAAAAAAATATTTGCAATTTTTCGTTTTACTCTTTTGACTGAAACTGTCACACCTCACACAATTTTTTCACTACCTACTGTACTTTGGGGTCGTGCCCAATGCTTTATGTGTCCTTCATGTAAGATGTGCTTTTGTAGTCTGTATGATGGCGTTATAATGAATAGCAACCATTTTCTGGAGCTGCAATAGTGTTTTGTACATGGCTCTTCAATATTCATATATGTTCATATTCTTCAGGTACGACTGAAGAAGTCTCAGTCAGCAAGTTTTGGTGTGCTGAATTTGTTTAGGAAACCGGAGAGGTGATAGTCGGTTTCCTCCGTCGGTCCTCAAACTCATCAGTGAAATCTATATCAAACTTAAGACCTATAATGTCAAATAACATACCTGTATTGGCAATGCGGCAACATTTGTCAAGGAAAATTTGGCATATTATCATGACATGATAACAGACATGCATACATTACATGTTGTGATAACCTTAAGCTCAAGTATGTCAAGAAACATAACTTACACTTCAGAAATATTCATACGCCAATGTTACACTTTCTATCCAAAATCATTCTTCAGCTCAATTGGCCTAGCTTAGGGTATCATTGCTTTAAACTGGTGTTTTGAGACTCGCATTTAAGACACTGGCAATTGTAATATCTAAAAAATAAATAGCTAAAGTTTTCAACTTTTCAGAATGTCATTAAAGGAGTGTTGTTTGTTAGTTTTGCAATCGTAGACAATTTTTACATCAAGATATGTGAAAGTGAACGTGAAATGATCATTAAATATTCCTTTATGATTGGCTGGTTACGAATAAGAGTTAGAGAAAATAAACTACAAGCAATCGTTGCCGTGTTACAGTTTGGGGTAACCGTAATCCTTTTTTAAATGCACTGGTTTGCATTGTTGGAAATAAAAGCACTGCACCAGCATTGTTAGCGTTCCATAAGAATTGCATTTCGAGGGCGGCATACTAATTTGCATGATACGTACGCGCGCTTGCATCCACTTCGGAACTTAACCATGCACTTACACTGTATCATGCGCGTCCTATAGAGTTATCTGGCTGCATACAAACGCTGTACATATACAGAGTGATGAGCTTGAGCTAGTCCCAAATAAACTGCATTCACTCGAAGTCACAGTACACAAAATTTCCTAAATTCTAACGAAACATCTTGGAGAGAAATTGGTAAGTATATAGTGAGTATGGTATTGTAACCTTATCATTTAACCGATGTTATAATTTAAGGGAAACTCTTCGCGATAAAGATAACAGATTTTCTGCATGCTTGTCTTTGCAGCCTAACGTAAGGAGTTGTCATATATGCTAGATGCTACAACGCCTAGATTATGATGCCTATAGCCTATGCTAGTCCTAATTTTAGATACTGCAGAAGTTTTGAATTTTTACTAAGTAAGACCTAACTTACGATCTAGGCTAGGCCTCACAAGTTTGGACTCCAGCTAGCGTTTCTAACACAGGATATTTAAATTTAATAAAATTATAGGCCTATTATAAGTTGTTACTGTTAGTCCAATCATGAGGAGTATAGGCTCAGCAATTATCAGTCAATACCATAAGTTTGCTCAGTGCTACCCATCAGGGAGGGAGCATTGGGAGCGATCACTCCCTCCCTTTGAGAACCCCATAAATAAATTTAACTTAAAGCAGGAATAATCATTAAAAGTTGAAATTTGACTTTAAAAGTTGAAATTTTGATTTTATCTTTCCTATGTCCTTATTAAGCCACTATGGCTACATAATTCAATACTATCATTACTGTTTATTTCCTGCAATGTGAGACTGGGAGTCATTTGGGGTCAAAAAAATTCTTTGTACATCATGGCATACCATTAAGTGTAATAATGCTCCCTTTGTGAGGAGTTCCCCTTTTAAAATTCTGCTCCCCAGCCTCCTTTCAACACCTTTCAAATTTCTGGCTAGGGCCTATGTCCCTGCTACCTATTCACCCTCCCCCACAGAAAGTATTTGCTCTTTGGGAAAATATGCACAGTGCTTCTTGGACCCTGAGGGTTGGTAATGAATATTTCAAACACAAGGTAGTTACCATGTGGTTAGGATAAATACAAGCCTAGGCCTAGTGTTGTTTTAGGTAATTGACAAGTGTTGCTATTATTGCTATCAAAGGAGGTGTTTTAAGATGAAACTCTTGGTAAAGTTTATAGGGTCTACTGTATGTTACTTCTGTAAGTTGACAAATTTCTCAAGTGATTAAAACTGACTAGTATCAAGTTCTCATGTGGCATTTTCATGAATTACAGCACACATCAGTAACTGTATAGGGTTATGGGACCAAACCAATAAAATTTGCTGATAATAAGCATAAAATTAATACTAAGCATAATTAATTAATATAATAATAATTAATATAATTAATTAATAATCAGCATACAGTTAATAAAGGGATTCCTTTATGTTTGATACTGAGATTATGCGATTTTGTGTCTCACAGTATATTATACGACTTACCAAGTTTTCATGTCTACTGGCAAACAGCACAATCCACTGGCATTTAGCCAGTAAGTATCCTGGATTTTGAGCCCTCTTAATACATTTCCATTGTGGGAAACCCACTTTTAGATGTTTTGTAGTTAAAGGCAAACATCACTTGTTTGCTGGTAAATAAACCTGAAGGTTAGATGAATATGGCTTCAAATTACATTTTCTTTTACAATTGGGAATTATGAAATGTTTATTTGATGCTACGAGACAGCCTTTGGAACATCATGCGCCAGTATCGAATCCCCCAGAAACTGATCCAGATGGTCAAGACCCTTTATGAGGACTTCCAGTGCTCTGTCATCGATGAAAATGAAACAACAGACCAGTTCCCAGTGATGACGGGAGTGAAACAGGGCTGCTGCATGTCAGGTTTCCTCTTCCTACTGGTAATTGACTGGGTCATGAGGAAAACTGTAGAGGGTGACAGAACTGGAATCCGATGGAACTTCACAACCATGCTGGAAGACCTCGACTTCGCAGATGATCTCGCCCTTCTATCCTCAGCAATGAATCACCTTCAGCACAAGACAACCAAACTGGAAGACAATGCAGCCAAACTTGGACTTAAACTGAATAGCAAGAAATGCAAAGTCATGAAAGCCAACAGCAAGACTGATGACAAATTGAAGGTCAGAGTGAACGAAGTGGAAGAGGTAGAGAGCTTTACCTATCTTGGTGCAAGTGTTTCAAAGGACGGGGGAGGCACAGCAGATGTCAAGAAGAGAATAGCCTTGGCCAGCGCACAGATGAAGCGACTATCAAACATCTGGCAAGCCAGCGACATCAGCAGAAAAACAAAAGCCTCCCTTTTCATGAGCCTTGTCTTGTCAGTCCTACTTTATGGATGCGAGACTTGGAAACTGACAAAGGGAGAGGAAAAGAAACTTGACATCTTCCAGACCAAATGTCTAAGGAGGATTTACAAGATCAGATGGCAACAGCACGTATCAAATAAGACAGTTCTAGAGATGGCAGGGGCAGAGAAGATCAGCGAGGAGGTGAGGAGACGGAGATGGAAATGGATCGGCCATGTGCTGAGAAAAGACCAAAACGACGACTGTGCTGTGGCCCTCGGATGGACACCTGAAGGAAGAAGGAAAAGAGGCCGCCCGAAAACCACGTGGCGAAGAATGGTAGAGGTGGAGCGGAACTGCGCAGGCTGGAGTACATGGAACTCTGCACGCCACGCAGCTGCAAACCGGACCAAATGGAGGAGTGATGTCCGGGACTTGTGTGCCTTCTGGCACAGAGAGATTTAAGGTTAAGGTAAGGTTATTTGATGCTAGATGAAATTGCACCGAGTTCAAATATTCTTTCAAACTTTCTTTTTACCGTAGGTGATTGCAATGGCGGGTGATTTATCAACAGAGGTTGATGGTTCGTATTTGACCGAGGAGCTTAACGTAACTTCAGAGGATGCATTACTTACATCATCCGACAACTCACATTCCATGTCAGCGGAATTAGGTAGTCCTGGCATTGGTGATGGTAATGCTGATAACGGAACTGAAGATGCTGTAAGTGTTAACAAGTTTATTCAGAGTATTCCTTAGCGATAGTGTGCTGTCCTATTCTGAATATCTGAATGTGAATCTGAATATTAAGCTGTCATTATTTTCAAGTGTAAGGTTACAGTTTTAATTGTAAAACATTGCAAACAAGATGATCATTTTATCGTTTGTTGTACACCCAAAGATCTATGGGTGAGTAAATCATATCAACAACATTGTAAGTGGAGTACATCATTTCTTTAAGGTTCGGAAGACTTTGGAAGGCCTTGCAGAAATAGCTTATAGCCTCTCTACTACCCATCACCCACTCTAATGCCAGCAAGTCTTTTTGACCATTTTATGTTTAGCTGAACTGTGTACAAAGTGTTGCGCATGTCCAATGTTTACTTAATGCCATTTTATCGATAAGAAATGAGTCTGACAAATGCTTTTCTTCCCAAGTTCTTAGTCACATTAAATTTTCATTTGAATCTTTTAGTGCAGCATTTTGAGCTGAGTTTGATATTTTGTGATGCAATCTGAAACCAAAATCCCATCGTGATGTATTTCGTTTACTTGACTTGTTACGTTGTTCTGAGTAGTGCTTCCTAGGTTCTGTGAATGCACAGACCAAAGGCAAACAAGCCTCTTTTAAGTTTTCAGAAACAAAAACCACCCCTTTGATCTAGATGAGAAAACTGTTATTGTCATTGTGCACAGGAACTTGAAGCAATTAAGGCTCGGGTGCGGGAGATGGAAGAAGAAGCAGAAAAACTGAAGGAGATGCAGAACGAGGTCGAGAAACAGATGAA
>KN893505.1:0-10058 GCA_000934455.1 Apostichopus parvimensis | reverse complement strand
CATTACTGTGAACACTGTTGTATTTGTTATATTTCTCAGGTTGTACCAAAAAGAACAAACAGACCTGGCATTAGCAGCACAGACAGAGGAAGGGGTAGGGGGAGGCATAGAGGTGGAGGTGGTGGTGGAAGAGGCTTTTACAACCAGTATAACTCTGGTGGCTTTTACAGACCAAGAGGTCAATACAGGTGAGTCTCTTGAGTACTTTCTGTCTCAAACAGGTTAGTAACAAGTTCAACAACTGGTTCACTTCTCTACTGCTCTCAGTCAAGTATGCTGGAACAGAGGCTGTTTTGCTAGTATTGTTTGCATTTATTGACACTACAGATCTGTCAATCTCAGAAAGTTTGCTTATCCTGGAGAGAAAATATGTCAACATTTAGCTGGAACATACTGCATTAGCAGAGGCAACAAGCCAGCATTTTTATATTAAGAAATGGAGCTGAGATAATTACTACCAAGTTTGAAGTGTTTGGACAGAACGTTGCTCTTAAATGCAAATCAGCAACTTAAAGATCAGCAGTACATATCTATGTTAGTCTTGAAATGGAAATGAATCCTTCATCAAACTTGGAGTAGCAACAAATTGGCTGTGCTAATGTTCACTTTAATAGATTCAATGACCTCTGAAAGTTTGTTAAAGGGATTCATGACTGCCCCCCCCCCCTCACCCCAACTGGTGTATGGCTCTCCAAACAGTGCAGACCTTTCTGTTGCGACTCAAGATTGTAGTCCCTACTTCACAACAAGCACACTGGATCCACTACTGTAGTTAAATACTTCAGCATTCTCTAATGTGGAAAGCACACCATTTCTTCTGTATTGTACACTCGATGTGAAGTGCCAGGTCTCATAGAAAGTTCAAATCATCCGTTTTTGGCGTGGTCGCGTGATGAGTACCTTTCAGATGTAAGGCCTATAGCCATAGTAGTATTGACACATCTGGAATGACTTTTTTTTTTCTTGCAGACCTCGCCGTGCTTCCTGGTATTCACCCTACTGATCGCTGCTACTGCTGAAATATTCACGGAATATGTGCGAGAACATACTTGCTCTTATGCACAGTTTTAGTGCAAAAAGAAGAAATGAAAAAAAAATAAAGATGAAAAGAAGAGCAGTCTATTAAAGGGCTTTAAGTTCTGGCACAGAAATGTGTATTTAAATATATTGTGATTGAAGCAACAACTGTTTGATGCTTGCTATTACATTGTGAGCAGTGAGCTCTTATTAGTTAGGGAGTTGATTTTCAAAACCTCCAAAAATGTGAAACAAGTTAATGTTGGAGAAAATTTGGCAATTTTCCTCACACACTGTGTTACCACACATAAGCATTTATTCAAAAGTAGACCGAAATGGAAAAATGTCAAACACTGTTTAAAAATAATAATAATTACAAATAAACATTTCAAGCTTGTTATTCCATAGCTCTGACTTGGAATTCAGACAAATAGTTCCTAGGTTTGTTGAGATTAATGTGATGTTTTATGATGCAAAGTCTGCATATGTTGCAGCAAGAAAAAAAGTAAAAAAATAAAAGTAAGAATTGTAACAAAGTCAGGTAAGTACTAGCTGCCTCCTTACTGCTAAATGGTGGCTCTTGACATTTTACTAGGATTGGTTTTTAGCTCTACTTGGTTCATTTTAATTCTTACATTTGGTTGAAGATTTTACAAAAAATAGCAGCTTACCATGGGGTGGTTAAGTTTATATGCAACTATTATCAATATGAGATGGCATAAGAAACAAAAAACGGAAAAGAAAAAAAGTGGCTGTTTTTAAGTTATAGCTAAATTTCCAATCATCTAAAACCTCTTACACACTTTTAACTTGTCTTCTTTAATTATTTAGAAATTCTTTTTGCAGATACAGCAGCAGTTGGTTGCCTCAGCGGCTCTGCTCTCCATCAGATACCAATCATTTCTCTTTGAAAGCACCTTCCCTTGCAATGAAAATGGACTTCATCTACCTGTCGGCATGAGAGCTGAGGGCTCAAAAAAAAAAAGGGATATATAAAAAAAAAAGATCCAAGGGGCAAAAAAAAAAATGAGGGGCAAAAAAAAGATAAAAAAAATAAAAAGAGCAAAAAGAAATACCATACAACTTAAAAAGCCATTCTGATCACAAGAGTCCAAATAATTGCTGTTTTGTTTTTATGTTATTATATCCTTCTTGCTGAATACATCCTACAAAGTCAGTCATAAACTGCTGTATGATTATTGTGACATTGTGATCAGGAGGGCTGTTGCGTCCTTTGAAGTAACAGAGAATTTTGACGAGGGTTAAAAACACAATCCTTGTAGATATGTCTTTTGCTTCAAAGTACGGTTCATCAATTGTTTGATGTGGAGAAAGGTGATAAAAGAAAAGATGGAAAACAAAAATGAAGCAACACAAGTGTTTTTTTTCTCTTTCCTTTGTCTTAAATGTGTTTATTAAATATTAAGTTGTAAATATTTTCTGATAAGATTATAAAGTCATGATGTAACTCGGAACCAGTGAGATTGTTCTTTTCAAATATATCATAAATTAGTTTGTGGCAAGTTATATATTTAAATTTGTGAGTCACATTGGCACAAAAGATTTGAAATTGAAAAAAGGGAGGGTCAGAGAGGTTTTCACCTAGGGTGGGATAAGGAGATCATCCTTTGATCAGGAAATCCAGGGACACGATGATATTGTCCCCCCCCCCCAACCAAATGTTGACTCCTGACAGTATTATATGTCTAAGTCACTCAAAGCATTTCATACAGATGTAATTACAAAGTTGCTTTGAAGCCTTAATTAACATCACTCGTCTCGATGTCTGGGCATGATGCAGAAAGACAGAGCCCTTGACGAGAGTATGGTGTGCCACGCTTGTATTTGGTAACACTTCTGACTAACAGTAGTATCATCAAAGCATTTGAACAACAGCCAGATAATTTGACAATTGCCCTCCTCTGAGGCATGTTATCCTCATGAAAAAGAAGGCTGTGGTGACACTTTCCTGTAATCTTCTAACTGCAACAATGTTGTAAAAGCATCCACATTTGCTGCAATGGTTTTCTGTATAAGTAATAACTAATGGGAATGACCATAGAAAGTTCCATTCAATTCCAGATATATACATATATTGTCTGGTACCCTGGTATTCAAACTTGTTGATTGACCCTAATTTTCACCTTGACCGTTGCCACCCTCTGGTGGCAGATGTTGTTGCCTGGGGAAGGTGTCTACTTGGAGTAGATAGCAACATTTGAGAAAGTAGAGTTGCAAAATGGTGTTATATTTTGTGACTCTTCAAACATTTTGGCAACCCCAAAGAGGGTTGCAACCCCTACCTCAAATACCAGGACCCTAGATATGTAGAAGCATTACTTCAGCATGTCTCTAGTGTAACTAGGTCACGTCCACCTACTACCAATACAACAAGTACTATAACATTGTCTTGCATTCCAAACGTGCAGTAATGGACCACCCTGGTCGTGATTGCACTTGACTTCTAATATGAAGAATGGAAGCTGCCTCAGTCCTGGACCATCATCTGTGATACAACCTTCGCAAAAGACCTGGAAAAGAAAAAGAGGACAACAGTACACACACTAAAGACCTTATTAGAATGTCTCAATGGGAAATGTAACTTCCTTATAATACACATTTTGTCCTGAACATCTCCATGGTGACTACAAATCAATATCAGTCTGATTACATCAAAATGTCAAACCTATTCTTACCCTGTCAACATCGTTAGACGTTCGTCTACTTTCATAGAATTTATTGTGCTATAATGTACATTTTTCCCTGCCTCACATAAAGCATAATACATGTGCCATGCTAATGCTAGCAAATGCTCTTGTTAAGCAGAGAAGTAAAAAATATTATTATTATGGAACTGTTACTGGCCTGCCATTGAGTGTTAACAATCTCTGAATTAGTGCAACCAGCTTAAAGTGTATGATTGCATAGACGTAGCTTACAGTATTTCATTGGTTTGTGATCAATGTTACACGTAGCAACTAGCATCTGACTAGTCCACAAAATGCTAGAAAAAATAAATACCAAGTCGAACTGCTGCTTTAAAGGTCATCAGTATTGCCCCCAAATATGCTAGAGTCAGATACTGGTCACCCATGAACTATTTTAACACTCATCAAAAGCTAATAATTTTGAGGCTCAGATCCTCTAGAAAATTACAAGAGTAGTTCAACAAATATTTTGTGTTCTAACTTTTTGTGGCCAACACGGATGGCCTTTAGGATGACCATCATCCCGAACACATCAACTTACTTCGATCGAATGTTATCTCCTGGCACGTGGAATGGATTGCACATAACACTGACAAAGGAATTGTGGAGAGCCTTGAACATCTAATAGATAGAGGAAAGAACCATTTGGTACTATTATTAAAAAACACAAATTTAAGCTGAAATTAATTCTAACTAAATGTCATGAAAGTAGTCTCCCAACCGATTTGGCTCCACAGCTAGTTACACTTTAACTTGGACACTGCTCTGGCTTTATCAACACCCATGACTTCCCTAATTATGGTTATTCTTCCAGAAGTCTGATATAATTTACTGCATTGTAAATTTATGACTCCTATGTTGCCAACATCAGTCAGCATGAGTGGAATACATATTTGGCACAATTAAATAAATAGCTTGTGGTGTGACACATACACACAGGGTGACAGTACCTAATAATATCTTAAAATTTACAATACATCTATAACCTACATGTACATATTCCAGGGGTGGGATTGGTGGAGCAAACTCCCTCTCCATTTCAACACAAATATGGATTTCATCTGAAGACCGCATACAATGCTGCACATACAAAAATGATTCACCAGAAGGTGCCGTTTATACAGGCAGTTTGAAGATCTTTAATTCTAGGGTATGCCAAGCGAGGTTCAAGCACTTCCTTAATGAGAGAGGATGTGGGAAGGCATCAGGGTACGTACACAGCAGTGCATGAAGTAGCTGTTCTCCCCCTTCTTTTGTCGATACAAATATACAACACCTGTTGCCAGGATACATCAGTACTTACAGTTCTAATCTCGCTATCCCTGAGTTGTGTATTTGATGATTCAACCACAATGACAAATTTAACTTTAGTATTTGTAACGTAACCATAGACTTTATAATCTTCTGTGGGATAGAGCAATCCTAGATACAGGTCTCTTGGATCATTCACACCCCTGCTACCAGACGATATCTGTAAAAAAAGACATACTTATGGCTGTATTTTCAATCTCTGTTATAAAAATAAAAAAATGCTTCAGAGTAAAGAGAGAAGGATCTGTTGTGTAATAAGTGATTTACTAAATATTTACTTTAGTGGCAATGTCTACCTACTGATTCAACATATCTACTGCTGTTAAACTTGAATCTGTGTTGTGAAAACAGTTCATGGAAAATTGGACCCCCACCCCATCTCCTTTCAAAAGACAACAAAAGATACAGTAATGCATCCTAACACATCCTTTAGTTGCACATAGTTTTAGCATGTACTCTAAATGACATGCTTACATTTGTTCCTACTTTTCAATGACATACAAACACATGCTTAAATAGCTGAATCATATGTAGTTGGGATTCTGCCTGTTTAATTCATTTATTATTGTTAACAAGCATACAAAGTTTAAATCATATTAAAGACAATTCTTTTTCTGCTTACCTTCTCTTCTATAACATCTAGACATGTGTGGACCGTGTAGTGAAATTTCAATTCATTTTCTGTGGGAATTGTCTGAATGTAAAGTGGATAATTCTACGGAGAGATGCAAAAACAAACAAATAATTGAAAGTAGTTCACAAGCTACATCCTACACATTTCTAGAACTTAGAAACAGGTGCATCAATCATTACGATGAAGAGATAAAAAAATCTACTATATTGCACATGTATTTCACTATTCCATAAATAATAAGGTGACCAAACTTGCAGTGATTCAGTACTCACACTGGTCTCTAGAATAGTTGACTGTTCTCATCCTCATGGATTTGTACTAATTAAGTATACAGTAGATTTTAGTGCAAGATTTAGTAATGCTATCTTGTACTTATATTCCCACTGTTCAAACAGTTAACTCAGTGGCAAAAGCTTCATCTGAAAATTCGACCATTGAAACACTGCAAAAGCCTGTGAAAAATATACGATCAACAGCTTCTGCTTCTGTTAGGTACTCGTTAGAAACCCCTCTCGGGTATCACAACGAGGATGTTGGTGCGCAGCGCATCAGTGCTAATAACAATGTGTGGGCAATCTAGTCTTAAACACCTCAAGACTAGGGCTCTCTTTAGCGATTCCCCACATATAAAATCTAAAAATAATGATATGCATAGTCGGGGCCATTCATGACCCTGCAAGGACTTCTCTGTAAAAATTGCATGGAATACTTGTAATATGACACTTCAGTGGATGTTCAGAAAAAGAACAAACCAGTATTCAGGAATAGGCTAGCTGCAATAAATTCAGCTGGCTCACCTTTTAATATACCAGAGTCGATGACATGACTAGAAGATCTTATAAAGTATCAGTACTAGCACTGAGGTAAACATATTTAAATGTAACAAAGGTAGGCCTGCCGCCTTGCTTTATTGCAATGACCGCAAGAACTGCACGATTTCTTCTACCTTACATTGGTAAAACGCCTAGCCTAGACCCAAGTCGATATAGCATACCAAAGTCCTGTCCCAATATTTATGGATGCATAATTGCAGAATACACCACAACTCTTGAATCTCATATATTATGACCGGAAGTCCCAATAATAAACAATGTACCCTGAAAAAGTTTTTGCAGGGCTCATGTCCTACCCCAATATTTATGGATATGCTGGCATGCAGATTACGAAGCCAGACTGTAGTGTAGTCTATATAAATCACAGCGAACATAGTAAAAATACCGTAAGCTAGGCCTACTGTAGTGTAGGCTAGCCTAACCTAGTTTTGAGTTGCACTGGTACACCTAACCCAGCCTCTGCTAACAAGACGATAATTCGTAAACTTTTACCTCCTTTGCTATAACTGCAACGCAAACAGCCATGGCAAATACGAAATAAAGGTGGCTTTTTGCTGCTAATTTCGAGACCTGTTTAGCTTCATGCGCAGTGCCGAGTAGTAGTGAAAATTTTTGTGAACCCTAACTTAGCCTAAGAAAAGAGTTGCCAATGTGAGGTCACCAGTAATAGCTAGAACACAGAGCCGATGATACAGCCAGCAATCTGTTCTCTGTGATTGGACTCCCAAATATTATGGAATAACTTTAATTGACGCTGTCAGCTTCCCTGATGATATTTCTTAGATTATATGGCATCAGTGGGCAGTCTATACTCCCCAGATTCTCACACTTCATTCTAAGTACAATTGAAGAATATCAGAATAACAGGATCCCGGATCCTAGGTGTTTTCTTGATGACAAGCATGTAGACCACTGCTTACTTTCTCTTCTTCACTTGAGCGCTTAGCAAGGATTGCGAGATAAACCCTCTGACAATTGTAAATATACCTACACAGGCTTTTGCAATACATAATTATGCAGCTTTAAGTCTGAGATAGTTTGAAAACTAACTGCCAAATAATCATCCTTTATAACAAAGATGTGGATACCAATTGAGTACACAGAGAGAATCTTTGAACCCTGAAAATGTCAAGAGTGAGGTCTGGGGGCACCAGACACAAGAGCATTAACTTGCTTACAATACCTATTTGCAACACCATGCACATTTCATACTCTGTTTTTCAAGCAATCTCACTCTCTCCAGACTTTACATGCAAATCTCCCAGGGAAAATTTAATGAACATTCCTTTTCTGCTGTTAGTTGGGTTCTGATAAAACCCCCAAAATGTGTAACATTTATATCGCCATCTATTTTAGCTGAATTGTGCTCAATTCTCCCTGTTTTGTCACTATTCTCCCTACTTTTGCTGAAGGAAAATTGTAAACCTCCCTACCTTTTGTGACCGGATAACAGATCTGCTCTGTGATGATCAAGGTTATATAAGAACTCTTGTGCAGCATTGTATAGTAACTTAGTAAGACCAACCTGAAGCTATCCCAGGATTCATCCCAGGATTCAGATTCATCACAGGATTCATCCCAGGATTCAGATTCATCGAATCCTGGGATGAATCTGAATCCTGGGATGAATCCTGTGATAGCTTCAGAATCTGAAGCTATCATGGATTCAGATTCATCCCAGGATTCATCACAGGATTCATCCCAGGATTCTTTCCAGGATTCATCACAGGATTCTGATCCTATCACAGGATTCATCCCAGGATTCAGATTCATCGAATCCTGGGATGAATCTGAATCCTGGGATGAATCCTGTGATAGCTTCTGGTTGGTTTAGTAAGTATATTGCTTGTATTCTATACGTTGGTCTTCATAACAGATGCCTTGATTTTGTGTTAAAAGACACAAAGGAAACAGGAGAAGACAATAAAAGACTAAAACAAAGAAATCATTTGAGAAAGACTAATAATTCCTTCTTATTCCATTGTCATGTACAAATGCACTGCTCTGGTATTGCAACATTTCTCATATCATAGTAAATTAAATGCTTACTGTTTGCCATTTTTCTTGTCACAAAAAAAAAAGTCTTTTTAAAGTTAAGAAAATGAGAGAATAGAAAAGTGATTCATTATAACTAATTAACAAACCCAACAGTCAGGGGTGGCAGAAGGGGGTTCAATCTGGAGGGACACAAACATCGTCGAGGGGCCATGTGACTTTGATTTAAGTGGGTGAAACCAATACGTAACATCAACATTTTTGAATAAAATGGTTCCTCTTTGCGATCTGTATCACAAATTATGATATTTATCAAAAACAGGTACATTTTAATTTCTTTTCTTTCCCCATTAATTTTTCAATTTTACAGGGCAACAATTCAATCACAATTTCTCAACAAAAGGGCCTATTTTACTTACAAATATGGAAAAAGGACACTTTCTATTACCATAATCAAACTCATGTATATTGTGAAAAGGGGAACATTCGAAATTTGCCGCCCATACCAAAACTGTGCCTGAGCCCGCTAAGTCTTTTACCTACTTAAGTACCTCTTTAAGTATAATCAAGTAATACTTCTGTTTACCTCCCAACCAGA
The DNA here is from genome assembly GCA_000934455.1 of Apostichopus parvimensis. Classification (NCBI taxonomy): domain Eukaryota; kingdom Metazoa; phylum Echinodermata; class Holothuroidea; order Aspidochirotida; family Stichopodidae; genus Apostichopus; species Apostichopus parvimensis. The sequence goes on along the minus strand of KN893505.1, from coordinate 962 downwards.
TGTACCTGCTTTCAACCCTTCTAAATAATACCAGATGTAAGTCACAAAGAACCAAGAATATATTTAAGCCAAAACTGAATTGGGTATCAACACCCCACACGCACTACAATGAAATAACTGATTTTGTAGCAATGAACAAACATTGTCATTTTGTAGCGAAAACTGGAAAACTAAGGAGCAAGATCATTTTAATTAATAACAGTATTAAAAACACTGTGAGTCTCATGCTTGATCAAGGGCAATGAAGAAGCCCCCCCCCCAATTCCCTCCCTCCCCCCAAAACTTTGAACCAAACAAATTAAAAGGGGGGGGGGGTGGAGGGGGAACATATAAAATATAGCAAAAGGCCAGATTGAAGATCTTAACAAGGAAAAATTAACTCTTTTGAATAATTGCATTAAATTTGTTGTTGTAAAACATCTCACTTCAGAAATCCTTTTCAAGTGAGTAAGTTATGGGAAGGCACTATTTACAAAATGTAATTTTACTTAATAATTGTATTGATTTCATTGGTATTCAGATTAACTAAAATATCCTAATTAATTTTAAATTAACTGAACGTATTCAATAGATTTAACAAGAAAATGAATGCTCCAACAAATTATCTCCGTCCCCAGCTGGGCTCTGATGAGATGGGATACAGTTCTTTATATGAACTGCATAATGTAAATATGTAAATGTTGCAAAATATGACAAGAGTATTATTTTGAGGCAAACAGATCTTGCAGATGAAAAAACAAACCAGTAATATTTCATTCCTGGATAATCTTTCTGGAAGTTTGAAAGAGCCTTTTGCTTAACTTTCAAAGTACCTTTTCTACTTGCCCAGGCTAAACATGAATAGAAACCTGAATCTAGCCAGACACTCCAACTTTCCGAAAAACAAAGAAATCAGCTAGAAAGGGATTCAAACTCGCCAAGATTGTGTTGATATCTACAAGTTGTTCTCTTATCAAAACTTC